>JAJPUD010006236.1:74642-135483 GCA_023553655.1 Myrmecobius fasciatus | reverse complement strand
AACCAAATTCAAAAACTATTGGTGCCTCATAAAAATATCAAAGAGTCTGCTATTTAATTTAAGATGCTCCATGATTTGGCTCCAACCTATTTTTCCAACCTGTTTTGACATTATCACCCTTCATACACTCCGTTTCCAGTCAAACTCTATTATTGGTTATTATTCCCCGATTTATCCTGCACGCTCCTATCCCTGTGCATTCACACAAGTGATCTCTCTCACCTCTATGTGGTTCATTTGTGCTTCTTAAAAGCCTCTCTTCCTTCAAAACATAGCAGAGCTTTTTTTGTGTGTCTTTTTAAATTTCTTTTTTCTTCCTTCTTTTTTTTTGTTAAAGCATGGAGTAAACAAGGTTTCAGTCAAGGGTCCTGACATCCACACTTCTTTCCCAAAGAAGCCAATTTCCACAATCCTCACCTCTTGGACCTCTGGAGATTCAGAGTCCAGCTGTTCTTCTGGGACCCGGGTGGTGGGGGAAAGCAATGGGATTGTTCTCTGTGTCACTACATGCTCTTCCCATCCTGCCATATTGCTCCCTACATCCTGTATCTTTGATGTCCTCAAAGTTGCCCTCAGTATTCTTCTTTCAAACTATCTTCTGCATTTCACCATGTCAGTCCCTTTTTTGAACAAGTGAATGTAACCTTGGAGCAGTATGGGTTAGTTAGGCGCCAAGCTTTAGTTTTGATGCCATTTTTTCTATCAAACTGCCCCAATTTCCCAGAGCTAAAGTTTTCTCTTTATCCTCAAATTTCTTTATTCAAGTTATTTATTCAAGTTTCTCTTTTGCCTTCATCTTACGTGCACTTGCATTTTGCTTGCTTATTTGTTGATATGGGGTACTGTTCTTAGTACAAAGGAACTTTAGTTGTCATTACTTAGTGCAGAGATTGTTATTTTCATTTATTAATCCCTCACATTGAGCACAAAATCATAGTGAGTGCTTAATAAATGTTGGTTGATAGAGACCGTATACCATAAGGCATCTGGAGTGTGGAATTATAAACACAAGGGATTCAAGTCCCACCTATCAGATACAGAGGCTATGTGATCCTAAATTAGTCAACCAGGCTCCCAATGATTCTCTAAGGCAATCAAAGCAATAACAAACATTCACAAAGTGTTTACTGTGTGCCAGACATCAGCTGTACAGATGGGCTGATATACATTAGTATAGGGAATCCCTCACCAGAAGCTCCCATAATGATAAAATCAGAAGTATTGTCCAAAAAGAAATGTGTTGAATTTAATTAAATGATCATTTGTTAATTGATTTTTTTAGTACTGAATTGGGAATGTCTTTGAAAAAGTCTTCCTGTGCAGATAAGAAAAGATGGGCTATCCTCCAAGATTCAGTGATTCACTCAGTTCATCCCAATTCTTAATAATAGAGTCATAACTAACCATTATGATATTTTGGATATATTTCAAAAAATATGTCCAAGGCTAACAGTAAGAAAAGTAATTTCAAAAGACATTGATCAACACCTAATACACTGTACCAAGATGAGGTTGAAATGGTTTAGACATAGAGTGATATTATAAGCAAATTAGAATGACAAAAGATAATCTACCTCTCAGATCTGTGGAGAAAAGGAATTTATGGCCAAAGAAGAACTAGAGTACATTATGAAATATAAAATGGATAATTTTGATTGTTAAATTTAAAAGTTTTTGTACAAAAAAAAACCCAATGCAGACAAGTTTATAAGAGAAGCAGAAAAATGGGGAAACTTTTTACATCCTAGGGCTCTGATAAAGGCCTCATTTCTAAAATATATAGAAAATTGACTCAAATTTATAAGAATACAAGCCATTCTCCAATTGATAAATGGTCAAAGGATATGAACAGACAATTTTCAGATGAAGATATTAAAACCATTTCTAGTCATATGAGAAAATACTCTAAATTACTATTGCTCAAAGAAATGCAAATTAAAATAACTCTGAGATACCACACTACATACCTCTCAGATTGGCTAAGATGACAAGAAATAATAATGATAAATGTTGTCAGGGATGTGGGAAAACTGGAACACTAATGCATTGCTGGTGGAGTTGTGAATTGATCCAACCATTCTGGAGAACAATTTGGAACATTGCCCAAAGGGCTATTAAACTGTGCATACCCTTTGATCCAGCAGTGTCTCTACTGGGTCTGTATCTCAAAGAAAACATAAAAAAGGGAAAGGACCCATATGTACAAAAATGTTTGCAGCAGCCCTTTTTGTAATGGTAAGGAACTGGAAATTGAGTGGATGCCCATCAGTTGGAGAATGGCTGAATAAATTATGGCATATGAATGTTATGGAATATTATTGTTCTGTAAGAAACAATCAACAGGATGATTTCAGAGAGGCCTGGAGACTTGCATGAACTGATGCTAAATGAAGTGAGTAGAAGCAGGAAAACATTGTATATAGTAACAGCAGGATTATACGATGATCAATTCTGATGGATGTGGCTCTTTTCAACAGTGAGGTGATTCAGGCCAGTTTCAATGGACTTGTGATGAAAAGATTCATCTGCACCCAGAGAGAGGGCTATGGAGATTGAGTGTGGATCACAACATAGCATTTTCACTGTTTTTGTTATTTGCTTGCATTTTGTTTTCTTTCTCATTTTTTTCTCTTTTTGATCTGATTTTTCTTGTGCAGCATGAAAATTGTGGAAATATATATAAATTGTACATGTTTAACATATATTGAATTATTTGCTGTCTAGGGAAGAGGGTGGGGGGAAGAGAAGGAAAAAAATTTGGAACACAAGGTTTTGCAAAAGTGAATGTTAAAAACTATCTTTGCATGTGTTTTGAAAATAAAAAGCTATTATTAAAAAAAAAGAAAAGTGGTTTCAAATAATATTTTTGAAAAAAAAAAAAAAACCTCAGTTCCTCCTCTTGGGAGGAGAGGAATGTGCTCATCCTGAATGCTCCCAGTAGTCGGGGGATCCAGGGACACAAAATCCCTTCTGGGGAAAAAAACTGGGTCCTATCCAGTGGTGGGGAGACAGAGACATTGAGATACATGATTGATCAGCAGAGGGTTTGAGATATCATGAAGCAGTTGCTATGGTGGAGCAGGGTAGGATTATGCCTGAAAAGGAATTTATCTGGGTTGGGGTAGGGCGGAGGGGGGGGGAAAGAAGTATATCATTAACTAGTTATTCTTGGTAACTCAATGCTAAACTTAATTGTTTCTATGCTATTAAAAGCTGCTATCTATAGGCATTTTCTAAATTTGGGTAGGGCTGTGATGTGAGGGTGAGGTGGGCTATGCAAATCCTGGCTGTCTCATCCTACTTTGGGTTCTATATTTTTAATATTGAGAGCCTACTATGTGCAAAGTCCTATGTAAACCCAATAGAATGTATTGATTTCATCTCAAAAACAGTACAACTTCTCATAAAGCTACTCAGAATAATATACTGTTTTTTTCCTGGCACTTTGTATTACCTCAATTTGGCAACAGTTCAGACTCATAAGCTTACTGAACTTCAAACTGCATTACTCAGGGGATAAAAATCTCCTTTCTCAAAGCCTATTGACAAAAGTTTGGATGCTCATACATTGTGCAGATGCCTGACTCTCTGGTGTGTGGGCTGAATGCCACAATGGAGCAGCATGTGGAAAGATGTGACTTTCTCTGATGGAAACAACCACTGGAGAGTATTCTCTTTGGAGCCTTTCTCATCAAGTTGAACAGGAGGCCTCCTGCCTCCTAAATGGGGCTTTTAGCTCAGTGGGACTGAACTTAGTAAAGCTTTTCTGATATTAGACCCTTACAAGGGAAGGATAGAGCAGAGGCAGAAGAAGGGAAGTGGAAAACAGGAAGGAAAAGCATATAGGGAAGGGGAATGAGAGAGAGATTATGAGAATACTGAGTACCTAAGGGAAAATGAGATTTGGAGAGCAAGGGGTCCAAAAAAGTGAGGGAACAAAGTTCATCTATTTTACAATAATACGTATAGCTGGGTGTGATTAAAAGCTGACTGGTGGAATAGCCTCTGCCTTAAAGTTTTACTATTTCTGTTTTGGTCTTCTAAAAACTAGAAAAATTCACTAACAAATATATAGATGAACAAACAAACAAACAAGTAAATAGTCTAGTTATTTTCTTCTATTCAGTGTTCCATTCTTATAGTGAAGATGAACATTTTTTTTAAATGAGCACAGGCAAATCAGCAATAGAAAACACACTCACCTTTGTCGATGCTTGCTAGTGGCGAGGTCAAGGAGGAAAACTGCAAAACAGACAAAAGCTAATGTTTTTGAGTCCTTTGTCAGGTACAGAAAAACATAGCCCTACCTTAGGGTAAACTTTCCAGGGAGCAATTTTCCATTGAAGTTAAGTGAGACCCTGGGTAAACCTCTACTAGATGAGATTTTAGTGTTAATTTAGATCAGGAAACGTGGGTCATTTTATAGAGGAACCCAGCCAAGAATGCCTTATTGTATTCATTTATCTATCCGAATCTGAATTATGCCTCCAGAAATCAGAGCATTTCTTTGTCCCTTCCTACCTCCAACATAGATACATCTATTTTTCACATGTATATATTCTATTTGATTTTCTTTTTAAAGTCATTTTTTATTGTTATCTTTTGTATTTTATTATATTTTCCAAAGTATCCCTCCCATTTTTCTCCCTTACAGAGTCATCCCTTATAACAAAGAAAAAAAACAGTTTAGAACATATTTAAAAAGCCTGATATTATAAGCAATATTTCATACCCACAGACTCATCCCTGTTTCTACAGAGAAGGGGTAAAAAGGAGGCTGCTTTCTCATATCTCTTCTCTGTTGCTAAGCTTGCTCACTATAATTCTGAAGCATGCAAGTTTCAGATGTTTTATTGTTACTCTTTGATTTACACTATTGTAGTCATGTAAGTTTTGTTTTCCTTGTGCTTAATTCATTTTGTATCAGTTCATATTAGTCTTCTCATGGTTCTCTGAATTCTTAATATTCATTATTCCTTATGGTACAGTAATAACCCATTATAGTAATATATTTGTTTAGCTTGTTTAGTCAATAGGCAGCTTTGCATCCCTGTGAATAGAGTTCTGTACTTGGTGTCAATTACTAATTGTCTGGTCATTTAATCTAATGCCTCAGTTTTCTTATCTATAAAATGAAGATAAATATAGTACTCACCTCCCAGGGTTGTTGTGAGGATCAAATGAAATAATAATTACAAAGTACTTAACATAGTTCCTAGACATAGTAAGTTCTAAACAAAACTTGAGCTCTTACTATTGGTATTAATTGATGGAAATCTGTTTTATTTTCTTTTATTTCCAGTTCTTTCCTACTACAGAAAATTTTGTTATAAATATTTTGCTATATTTGAATCCTTCCTTTTTCCAACTCCCTTTGGGAAGATGCTCAACAGTGGATCTCTAGATCTTGGAGTATGGACTTTTCAGACACTTTCTTATCATAACTTGAAATTACTTTCTAGAATTGGATCTTTTCACAATTCCATCTGTATATTGCTGTGCCCACTATAATACCTCCAGCACTTGCTGTTACCACATTTTAGTTATCCTTGTCAATTTTCTGCATTTGAGGTAAAACCTCAGCATTGTTTTGATTTGCATTTCTCTCAGTGGAGTGACTTGATGATTCTTTAGGTTGCTTTCTTCTGTTTGGTTGATTTTTCCTAACCCAGCTTTCAAAATTATTCAGAACACGTCAGCACAAGAAAATCCAGAGGGCATCTTCTCCAACCCATAACTTGAACCACAAATCATCCCTAGAGCATCCATACCAAGGAGTCACTCAGCCTCTAACTTTCTCACATACTCTGAGATGGATATCTACTTTCTTTAAGTTCCTCTAGCTCTTACTTCCTTGACTATTCACTGAGCCACAAGCGAAATTGTCTTATATTATTTTTAATGATTTCTTGTATTTGAGTTTTATCTCTCCATCTATGTGGTAAAGTCTGTGAGGACATAGGTTATTTCCTGTATTTTAACCACCACAGTCTCTATCTATGTTAACATGGTCTGGACCAGGAATCTGTGAGCCAAAGATGACTCCCAAATTTCCTTTTCTTTCAATCTTAGTATCTTTTATTTTTATATTGCCTTCATTTCCAAATAAAGCCTTCTGCCTCTCCTTCCCAGACAGCCATATTTAAACAAAGAATAACAAAGAAGAAGAAAGCAAACAAATAAAACTAACCAAAGCATCAACCAAATCTGACAGCATATGTAATATCCTATACTCATAGACTCTCATCCCTGAAAAGAAGGAAGGGAGGTACATTTCACAAACATTTTCAGTGGTGTGTGGCTTACCTGATAGCCCTGCTTTCTTCTGCCTTTGAAAACCAACCAGCATATATCACACTCAACTCTACAGATATACAAACATGCCTGCTTATATTAAAACCGGGAGAGATTTAATCATCCTTTGATGGAAAATCTCTACTGGTTTCTGGATCTCATCTTCCCTGACTTTAGTTTCTTGAAGGTATAGGCTATATCCATTTTTTTTTAATTTTTAGGATCTTACAAAGTATTTTCCTATAGTAAGTACTTAATAAAAGTTTATTGAATGACCAACAAGAGTATGTGCCTCTGACACATAAGTCTGGAATAAATTTAGTTGGATGATGGAAGGAGAGGAGAAGCCTTTTTTGTGATTCACCAAATAGAGCTAAGATGTGATAGTTAAAGGATCTTTGAAGGAGGTAGACCTCTTCATTCTTCCTCGGTCTAAACAGAGTCATGACCTATCTGTTCCATCAAGCTCAGAGACGTTTCAAACCAGCCAAACTGAAGAAATACGGTATTTGCACTTGGCTGGAGAACGAGATCAAGAGATCAAAGTCAACGGAGCTGTCCCCCTTTCATAGGCAGTGCCATGACTTTCTTGGATCTTTTTTCTTCATTCCTGCTAGCTCAATCTCTCCCCAAACACTTTAGTTTGTCCCTGAGCTTGGGACCACTTCAGCCCTGGGCAGAAGAGATATAAAGATCTCTACATGCAACAGTTGAAAAGCTCAGTCTCAAATCAGGTTGGCTGTTGGTTCTGATTTTCTACTTCATCTTTGTTGACTGTGCTCTGACCTTTGGGGTCAAATCCTTCCCTTCTGCCTCAGTCCCATGATTTGGGCTTCTATACTGATCTATCTTAAGTCTGCCTTGATACTCTACACCCTGTACCAATTCCTGTAGGACTGCCATGCTACTTGACTCTGATCCCTCCTCTCATAGACAACCCTTTAAGTCTTGATATTCCATGTTTCTTTAGACTTCCTCCTGTAGCTGTCTGGCAGATCTCCTTACCTGTTCAAGCTCACCACTGGGACCTTACCAGATTACTCTGGAATCAGTATTGTCTTAGGTAATATTTTCACTCTGGCCTTTTTCATGAGCGCATCTTGGTTCTAACAGATAACTAAGAATGTAGCTAATTGGAGCCCTCTTGGCCCCAATCCCTTTGACCAAAAACCTAACCCCCCTCCTCATATAATGCTTTCCTAAAAGCATTCTTAAGATTTAAGAATCTTAAGAATCTAAGGCACTCGGTGGTACCTTCCAATTCTAAGATTCTATGATCTTACATGCTGACCAGAGAGGACCAGGTAATAAATTAGCATGGGACAGTTACTCTAATACTCAGCTTCTTAAACTGTGTTTCTTGACTCCCATCTAGGGTTTCATAACTGTGGGCATTGCAAAATTATGATTTAATATCATCCAGTATTTGATTTGTATACCTGTTTTATATACTTATATACCTGGGGTCATGTAAAAAATTCTCAAGTTGAAAAAGGATAATAAATGGAAAAAAAATTAAGAAGCTCTGCTTTAATGAACTCATGGACATCCATTGCCATTCAGCTCAGAGTACAGGATGAGTAAGTGTTGATGAGAATGAGTGGGGGGAAGAATAGAAAAAAGATTCCAAGCATTAGACATTCATTTAATCATTCAATCAGCCAATCTACACACATTTATTAAGCTCTGCCATGTACCAGACATTGTGCTAGGGACCAGAGCTACAAACGGAAAATTAAGACAGTCCCTCATCTCAAGGAAATCATAGTAGGCTGGATGAGGAGAGGGAAAGAAAGAGCAGAGAAGCTCAATTTGTTGTTTGGTTGAGTCATAATAGTAATAATAATAACAATAACTAGCATTTATGTAGCACTTTGAGATTCACAAAGCACCTTACAAATATTAGGTAATTTTATCTTCATAACAACCCTGGGATGTAAGTGCCATTATTTTTCCCATTTCATAAAGAAACTGAAGCAGACAAGTGAAATCTCTTGTCTTAGGTCACATAATTAGCAAGTATCCTTTCAAATATTAGGTAATTTTATCTGCTTAACAACCCTGGGATGTAGGTGCTATTGTTTTCCCGTTTCAGAAATAAATAAACTGAGGCATTAAGTCATGTAATTAGTAGGCATTTATCATCATCATCATCCTTACTGATAAGGAAAATAATGTCTGAATACAAGACTTCTAAATCTGGGTCCAGCACTCTATCCATTGTGCCCAGGAAATCCAAAGCAGCCAGGGGAAGTTCACTGAATGCTTCTCAAGATAACGTATTTGGTACCTGCAGCATCTTTATCAGCTAAACATTTTGACCGGGCCAGCCCTACTAAGTTTTGCAAGTTCTCACATTGATGAGGAACAGTTTCAATCCATAGAATTATAAAGTTGGATGGCATTTTAGGGACCCTGTAATCCTGATTTGACACACGAAGAAACTGAGACCTCCAAAAAGCAGTACAAGCCAGGAATTAAATCAGGGCTTCCTTACTTGCTACCCAGAGCCCTGGCCACTACTGCCCACCGCCCTCATCTGCCCGGTCCGCCTGCATCCTCAAGCCAAGCCGGCCTTGATGCTATCTTTCTCAAGGTCAGCAGGGGGCAGGCTTGTCTTTCCCAGGAAGAAGGACTACTGGTGCCTGAAGCTAAATCCAAACAAAGGGGAGCCTGCAGACTCCGGGCTCGGCTTCACCTCCTATTATTCCCTCTGTAGCCAGACATCGGTGCCTGCTGTTCTCAAGGAAACTGAGATCGCCGAATCCCGTAGGCGCATCCAGGGTTGCATTTCAAGGGCTTTCAGGGAGAAGGCAGATGGATCACTCTGTACTTTTCATCTACAAACTCATGAAGGGAAACAGAAAAAGGAGCAAAGCTCTGCTTCTGAATAACTTTTGACAGGCCTGCTGAGCACCCCTCTCTGGGTACCAACTGCAAGAAGCAGAGCAGACCTATGCAACAGGGCTTCCGGGTGTTTGAGCTGCAGTGCCCGGAGCGTCTTAGCTGATGGCAGGAGCCCTGAGTTCGAGTTCTGTATTTGTGCCTCTGAGCCATTACCTGCCTGATGATGGGCTTTGTTGCCAAACCCCTCCGAGGCTCAGTTTCCACATCTGTAAAATGGGGATGTTAATAACTCTTGGTAGTCAATGCATGCCAAGCACTTTGTGAATCTTAATAGTGTCACATAAAAGTCAGTTATTATTATAACAGAAAGTGTTATTGAAACATGAGCAATTGTTATACTAAGCACTTGTGGATTTTGAACTGGATGATTAAAATTTCGGGGTTTGTCTTAGTTCAGACAAACTCCTCTTCATCCAGTTGAGCTTTATTTTCTCATTTTAGAGATAGAATTGATTATCCCCCTTCACCCACCTCTTCTCTACCCCCTTAATGAAGGGAAAAAAAAGGATTTATCAAATGCTAAGTTCCAGGCTCACTAACATGTAACAACCTTAGAAATGGGTGCTTTTTGTATTTCCATTTTACAATGCAGGGAACTGAAGCAGGCATAGGGTAAAAAAAAATGCTAATAATGTCTGAGGCTAGATTTGAAATCAGGTCTTCCCAACCATCCCAAATATGTCCAGGGCTAGCAGCAGGAAAAGTGGTTTTCCTAGGCATTGACCAACATTTAATACCCTATACCAAGGTAAAGTCAAAATGGATTCATGATTTAGACATAAAGGGTGATACTATAAGCAAATTAGAAGGACAAAGGCTTGTCTATTTCTAAGATCTGTGGAGAAAGAAGGAATTGATGGCCAAAAAAGAACTGGAATACATTTTTTAAGGTAAATTGGATAATTTTGATTATATTCAATTATTGGATTGGCTTTCCATTTCCTTCTCTGGATCACTTTACAGATGAGGAAATTGAGGCAAACAAGGTTAAGTGATTTGCTCACAGTCACACAGTTAGTAAATGTCTGAGTCCCCTCCTAAACTTTACCTGCCTTATGATCTAAGGACCAAATGAGATATTTATAAAGTGCTTAGCACAGTGCCTGAATTATAGTAGGCACTATATGATTGCCTATTCCCTCCAACCCATCAGTACATTCATCTAAGCTAGGGATGGGAACTTTTTTTTTTTTTTGCCAAAGGCCATTTGGATATTTATAACATCACTCAGAGGCCATATGAAATAATCAACTTAAAAAGCTGTGGGAGGTTGCTGTACCTAGCTTTTAGCTCATCGTTGTCTGCAGTTGTCTTGGCAGGATCAGAACAAATGATTTCACAGGTCTTGGACAGCTGTCCATACAGAAGTTTCCCACTCCTGATCTAAGTCAATAATAAAAACAACACTAGGTGGTGTAGTGGTTAGAGCACTGGGCTTAGAATTAGGAAGATTCATATTCATGAATTGAAATCCAACTTCAAACACTTACTAGCTGTGTGAACCTGGGCAAGTCACTTAACTCTATATGCCTCCATTTCTTCATCCGTAATATTAGCTGGATAAGGAAATAGCAAGGCACTCCAGTATTGTTGTCAAGAAAACCCAAAAATAGGGTCACAAAGAGCCGGATATAGCGAGAAAATAACTCAACAACAAGGATAATGATAATTCAAATTTTAGTTCACAGACTATTCCAAGATGGACAAGTCACTCTATACTGATCTCATTTGATCTTTACAGTAATCATATCAGAACTCAGATATCGAAAGGTTTAATATACTCTGGGAAAATGGATGGTAAACAATGTATCTTCCCATGTCTTCTTTAAAGGATTTGAGGGAGGGCTTGGTCATAGTAAGGCTACAAAAGCTAAAAGGAAATGTGCTACCATTCTAAACTGTAGAAGATGCTAAAAAGCACAATGAATGTTGTGAAATGGAAAGCCACTCCAGTAATTGAATATAATCAAAATTATCCAATTTGTTGTGATATTTCATCTTTATCTTTAAGCAATCCCAACTTTGTGGAGTGGTCTAAGAGATGCCTGGATTGGTTAATTTAGTAGAATACAGTAATGTTTATGCAGCCAAAGTCATCAGTTCAATCCCCATATAAACTGGAGAAAAACTCTATTCCATGGCTATAAATTATGCTCTAACTATCCCTAGTTGGCTCTCCAGTAGATGCAATGGTTCCAGAGTTTGAATGGCTTACTGTGAATCCCTTCTTCTGAAAAACCAACCTGGTGACTTAGCGCTATTCGTGAGGACTCAGTTGAAAGTAGATTGAGAGCATAGCCACCCAAAGCATGTAGACTATTGAGTGTGATAGAATCTTAGAGAAAATTTTCTGGGTTGTATTTCTATGCGTTGTTCCTGTTACCAATACAAGTGTTACAGAATTTCTAAAACCCTATATTTAGTGCTGAATTTAAAAGTTTATATAGTCCCATTAAGTCCTTCTCCCTTACAATGGATCTACAATCTGCTCTTCTATTCCACCTCAACTACACATGAAGGATCATGATCTCCATAAGAATCTACTTCTAGTTCAATAACTCTGGATTTCTATTTGACAATAATCACTTACCATTTCCTATTCTTCTAAATATGTTTTTGTCCCAACTGTGATTTCCAGTACTGAGGCTCCTTATGTCCAGGGCCATTCCCCCTAAGCTAATAATAACTTTTTCTATTCCAATATCAACCCTCTGGTAAAACAGTTTAATTATTATCTTGAATTTTCTTGTTCTCTTGTCCTATTGCTGATCATGCCCTGCCAAACCCCAGCCTGGGATTATTCCAGTTGTTCACTTCCTTCACTCCTAGTCTTCATACTTATGAAGGAAATCCCAAAACTATGCAGATGAAACTGACTACAGATTTATTCCAATAATCTCAACTGGGCCCTTCTTGCACCAAAAGAATCTTACTATTCCTCCCTTCATGATTTCTAATCCCATTCATCGACAAAAGCTATTCTAAATGTTCTTTTCTCTTCTCAAACCTATAACATTCTCTTCCCTCAATCTCTCAGCCAAACATATTGGATCATATTCCAACCTCCAAATTTAGACCATTAACCAAGAGCTCCTTTTTCTTAGTTTCCCATCATCTCACATCTCTGGTGTCATTCTCCACTCTGTAATGATAATGAGATATCTATTTGCCAAACTAAGCCTTTCCCATTTGCCTTAATCTCATATCCTACAGTATTTTCCAGAAGATTGTCTTCACTATCATTCACATTTTCTCTAATTTTCAATTACTCTTTATCTCATTGTTCTTCTCCTGCTTCCTATAAACATATCTAGGTCTTTCCCTGCTTAAAAACAAAACAAAACAGACAAAAAACTGCATCCTACCATGTCCATTAACTATTATTCTATATCTCTCCTCAGATAAATGCTTTGAAAAAAATCTCATTCTATAGAACAATTTGAAACTATGCCCAAAGGGCTATAAAATCATGTTAGACCCTTTGACCTAGCAATATCACTAATAGGTCTGCATCCCAAAAGAGATAAAAAACAAAAAAGGAAAAGAACCAATACCTACAAAAATATTTATTTTAGTTCTTTTCTGGTAACAAAAAATTGTAAATTGTGGGAATGCTTATCGCTTGAGGCATGATTAAATAAATTGTGGTATATAATTGTGATAGAATATCGTTGTAGTATAACAAATGATGAATTACATGTTCTCAGAAAAACCTAGAAAGACTTACACGGATTGATGCAAAGTGAAATGAGTAGAACCAGGAGAACACTGTACCCATTAAGAGCAATATTGTAAGATGATTAGCTGTGAATGACTTAGCTATTCTCAGCAACATAATGATCCAAGACAATTCTGAAGAACTTATGATCAAAAATGTTATCCATCCTCAGAGAAAGAACTAGTGGTGTCTGGACTGAAGTATAATTTTTGAACTTTAATTTTCTTAAGGTTTTTTTTGTCTGCGTTTTCTTTCACAACTTGATTAATATGGAGATACATTTTTCATTACTACATATGCATAGCCTATATCAATTTGCTTGTCTTCGGAATAAGGAAGTGGGAAAGGAGGAAGGGAGAAAATTTGGAGCTCAAAGTTTTAAAAACATATGTTAAGATTGTTTTTATATGTAATTGGAAAAAAATAAAATACTAAAAAGGAATTTTTTAAAGATATTTTTGAAAAAAAAAAGAAAAAAACCTCTATATTTGGTATCTTCACTTCCTCTCCTGTCATCCTTCTAAACCCTCAGCAATCTGTCTTAGCATTCAATAGAAGCTGCCCTCTTCAGGGCACCTATGATCTCTTTATTGGAAATCTAATGGCATTTTCTTCAATTTTTATCCCTCTTAATTCTCCACAGCACTGGACACACTTGAATACCTTCTTCACAATATTTGTTCTAGGTTGTGGTGACTCTGCTTTTATTGGTTTTCCTTCTACCTACCACTTTTCACTCTCATTTGATAGATTTTTATTCATGTTATTCCCAATAATTGTGGCTATTTCCTAAGTCCTAGGTCCTCTTCATATATATATATATATATATATATATATATATATGTATGTATGTATGTATATGTATGTATACATATGTGCGTGTGTATTGAGAGAGAGAGAGAGAGTACTAATCTCTCTACCAAGTTTCAGTCTTATATCAACTCTCTATTAGACAGTTTGAAGTATATGTTTCAGAGACATCTCAAACTCAATATCTAGAACAGAACTTACTATCTTTCCAATTAATGTCACCCCTCCTTTGGACTTCTCTATTACCAATAAGGGCACTATCATGCTTCTAGGTACCCAAGTTTACAATTTTGCTTTCAACTTTAATTCCTCTCTTTTTTTCAGCACACTTATCCAATCAATCGCCAATCTTTATAATTTCGTACCCTACAACATCTCTCAAATTCATCTCTTCTTCACTCACATGTCACTACCCTAGTTCAAGACTTTATAACCTCTCACTTGCACTATTGCAATAATCTTCCATCTAATTTTCTTCCTTGAATCTCCCCTCATTCCAACCCATCATCCAAAGTGATTTTCAAAATATAGATCAAGAAACTCCTATACTATAGCTTCCTATTAGCACTAGAACCAAACAGAAGCTCATCTGCCATTCAAAGAACTTTACAACCTCTTCTACACTTCCAGCCACATTGGTCATCTACTGTTCTCACACAATGCTCCATCACCTCATGACAAATAATTTGTCCTAACTTCAGATTCTTAGAATCCCTGCCTTCTTGTAAAGGCTACTTTCTGTCCACTATATAGTTATGTTTTATGTTTTGATTTATGCAATGTATTATCTTCACTCATTCAATTGTAAACTTCTTTAGGGCAGGGACTTATTTTTGCTTTTGTTTTGTATAAGACACCCAAAAATCTTATTGTAGCAAGACTTAGTACACTAAGGATTTTTGAACCCCTATTTACCCAGTGCTTAGTTAGTATACTGCCTAGCACATAATGAGCATTTAATAAAATCTTGTTGACTACTTATAAGGATCATCAACATTTTTTAATCTCTACATTGGGATATCAGAACTGGAAGAGCATTAGTGATTATTTAGTCCAACCCTTTTCTTTAAAAGATGAGGAACTTGAAATCTGGAGAGTAAAAAAAAAGTTTGAAGAGCTACACAATGAATTAGTAGCAAAGCCAGAACTATGGTCATAGGATTTAGATTTGGAAACAAATTCGGAGATCATTTGGTTTAATCTCATTTTACAGATGAGGGAATTGCCGCCAAGGGAGCTTAGGTGGCTTTCTCAAAATCATAAAGTAAACAGAGCTATTTATGGTCCTCCTTATTCCTTATTCATTTCTCTTTCCTCTGTATCACCTTAATCCCATGGAATTCCTATTACATAGAAAAAGCTATCCAGAATCCAGAAGCATCCCAATTTTACAGCTTGCTAGGGTTGGTTCCCTACTATATTAAATACATAAAGTACTGATATGAAAAGTTTATCCAAAATAAGGCCTCAATCAACAGGATTAGGATTATCCTTTCATTGCTTTGACTGCCAAAGCAATTATTATGCCCTTGAAAGGTGAAACAGAAATGGGAATAGTGCTACTATTCAAAAAAAGAGAGACATGCTTTTGCTTAATTCAAGAAGCACTGATGTGGTGTGAGTTCAGTGCTTATTTCCATGATATAAGTGTTTTGTTTTGTGATTTGGGAATAGGCTGCTGACTCTATCTTAGTTTTATCCATTTATAGCATGATTATCTGCCTGAAAAACAGCTACAAATTATACTCAAAGGATTGTAAGCTCCTCAAAAAGCACTGGACGTGAGGTTTGGTCCTGGTTATGTCCCTAATGAGAAGCAGTCCTGGAGTTCATAAGACCTTGGCTCAAGACTCGAGTGTAACATTTATTAGCTATATCATGATAGTCAAGCTACTTAATTTTCTAGTGCTCCAGGTAATCCTCTATGATTCTAAGTTACTAGGTCAAGTGGAAGGAGTTTTCATAATACTGACAAAAATCACTGGTTGATTTTTGTCCCACGCCCATATCCATAATAATAATAATCACTATCATTTATGTCATGTTTTACATATTTTGTCTCTTCTGAGACTACAACAATCCTGTGGAGGCAGGTGTCACAAATATTATGATCCTTATTTTACAGAAGAAATAATTCAGACTTTCCTAGGGTCATCCAGCTCATAAAATTTGATTCAAACTTAGCAAGGCCTTATTGACTTTCATTTTTTGTTGTTGAGTCATTTCAGTCACATCTGATTCTTTGTAACCCTATTTGGGATTTTCTTGGCAAAGTTACTGGAGTGGCTGGCCATTTCCTTCTCCAGCTCATTTTAGGAAACTAAGGCAAGCAAATTTAAGTGACTTGTCCAGAGTCACACAGCCAGTAAGTATCTGGGGCCAGGTTTGAACTCATAAAGATGAGTCATCCCAACTCCAGGCCTGACGCTCCATCCACTGCACTGCCTAATTGCCCAATTAAGCCTCTCAACTAACTCAAGTTGAAATTGGATAGAAACTAGAAAATTTTACTTTAATTTATCTTTAATTTATGCTTATTTGAGACTCACAAAAACCCTTTGAGATAAGTACTGGTAGGATTGTTATAATTTCCTGCTTCATAGATGAATAAACTGGAGCCTTAGAGAACTGAAGTGGGCTATAGCCCTAGTTTAAGTTTCAAAAACATGATTTGAAATCAACTAACCTTTCATTATGGTATGATCTTGTGCGTCACTTAATGTTGTCTTATACTTTTCTTATCTACTCAATGGGGATGATGAATCATGCCTTCCCACCTCACTAGGAATGGAGGGGACTGAATGAGATAATATATGTGAAAGGGCTTTGAAAAATTATAAATATTATATAAATGTGTTCTTGCAATTGATCAATAAGGATAAAACTAATATTAACAAATAAAGGATCCCTTATACATTTCATGTCACCATCACTCAGGCCATTACACTATGTGTACATAAATTTTTAATTTATGTCCCTATACCCAGTAGCCTCTTAGAGGAAAATGCAAAGGCCATTCATTGAATACAGAGCAGACTGGGGATATAAATCACCATCTTTGGCAGAGCAACTTATAATAACCATTGGAACAATCCAGTCATCAACTAACAATATTTATATGGGGCTCTTAGATTGATCTTTTTGACTAATCAATTTAACAAACAACCCATTAGTTCAGACAAATAACTAATCACTTTGGTTTAACAATCTGTTTGAAAAAAGAAAAAGACTAATTGACAGCTGTTTGTTTCACTTGGTTTAGCCACAGAATATTAGAGATGGAAGGAACCAACCCATTAATTTTCATATGAGTTCTAGGGAGGGCAAGTGGTCCCCTCAGTCACATGGTAAGTCATTGTTTTGCTATTGCAAAGATGCAATCAACTGTTTTCAGGAATGGGCATCTATGCTAGGTCTAACTCTATGCCCCAAATGAATCAGAGTCACTAAGAGGCATTTCTTTTTGTTATGTCAAATGGATGTACTTTGTTCTTTGTCTTGGGCCTGCCTGTGGCCCCCAGTGCTGGTTTTTGGAATGTCAACAAAGCCTCTACCTAGAGGAATGTTCTGTGCAATTCGATTTTTCTTTTTGGAAGGTTGAGCAAACAGTTGGATGAGTTGTGACTGAGAACTAGTTCAGCACCAAATAAATTTTGGAGACTTGTTGGTCTGGTGCTGATCACGTCACATTACCCTTCACTCCTCTCCACCATGACCCCCTTCTCCTGCCCCCTCCTCCTCTTTTTTTTTCCTCCGGGATTCTTGCCAAGTCCTAAGCCAGGAAACCTTGTTATATTAATTATGAAGAAAAACATGTTTTATTAAAAAACCCGGCTGCTGAATATTCTGTCATGCTGTTTCCCTGTGACAGCAGAATTGCTTTTGCATTTTAGACACCCTAATGAATTTTAAATATAAATACGTATCTGGGCCGAGGCACACTAGCACACACATGCACACACACACATACACACACACACACACACATCCGATTTTCTACAACCCCATTTCCTTAGCTATTGGTTTATGCTGCCAAAGTAAATGAATCAATCCACCATTTAGGGCCAGTTAGAAAAAAAATCCTAAGAGGTTTCAATGAAATTCAGCCCCTCATTCTGCCATAAAGCTTTTTATCTGAATTAGAGCAAAGAATTAATCACAGACTAGAGTTTTTGGCATAAGACAGAAAAAGGCACCGAAATTGATTCATAGACGGAGAACTGTGAGGGGTCATCCAGTCTAACTTTGCATTTACATATGAGATTCTGCAGGTCCAGAGGGGACACAGAGATGCCAGAACTTCAAACCCAGATCTTGTGACTTCAGGTCTAATCCTTCTTCCACTGGGTCTTATTCACTGTCTCCTATTAGGGTAGACAAAAACAAAAACTTAATTGTCATCTTCCTCCTATTAGAGTAGGAAGATGACAATTAAGTTTTTGGGTTTTTTTTTTTTCTGTCAGAGATTTTCTTGCTATCTTGTAGTTAATGTGGATTTATGATACATGAACAAATCAAAATTTTGTGATGCCATGAAAACTCCTTCCCAAGTTCACTAAAAGTCACCTGAGCGTCTCAAGAGTTCAATACACAAATTAGCTTAACATAACACACATATAACCATATGGAGAAATACAGGTATGAAAACATTTAATTATTCTCCATGCAAATATTTCTCAAGATGTTTATATGATTATATTATATTATGTTTTATTATGTTATGTTATATTATATTGTATTATGCTATGTTATGTTATATTACATTATATTGTATTGTATTATATCATATCACATCATATCATATTATATCATATCATATCATATCATATCATATCATATCATATCATATCATAACATTTTCTCCAAAGATTGCATATCAATCTCCTTCTCTGGGAGTTATTCTTTAAGTATTTGTGAAGGGGTTGGAATGGATTGGATGATTTTTGAGATCCTTTCCTTTTGAGATTCCTTTTCAGAATTTTAGAATTTCAAAAGCTGAGTAATCAGAGGCTCTCTTGATTTAATGGGGGGGAACCCTATAAAACCACTAGCAAGCTGAAGGGAACTTTGTCACCAATTCTAACTCTGTCACTAATTCATGGGATGATGTAGCTCCATGTACTTCCTTTCAGGCCCTCAGTTTCCTCTTCTGTAATGTGAGGAAAGGGGTTGGACTAGATAGCCTTGACTACTTTCTTAATGGCTACCTGCAGTAGAGAATTTTTTTGTTATATAAAGATTTTGGTTGTAATGGAATTTGTAGTGGCTGAGTTCAGTTGAAACTGAAATAATGACATTGACACTACTAATAGTATACTTATACTTCTGTACATCCATAGTCATATATATATATATATATGTATATATATATACACAGAAGTATAAGTTTACATATTATTTCATTTAATTCTCATAACAAACCTATCAAGTAGGCCCTGCAAGTGACCTCCATTTTCAAGATGGAAACTCAGTGTTTCAGTGATTTGCCTCTGGGCATATGGTTACTGAATGACATAAACTGAGAGTCAAACTTAGATCTGACTCTAAGTCCAATACAATTTCTTCTATATCAAATTGTTTCCTTTCATTAACCATTCATTCAATGCTACCCAGCAAGGTAAGCCCTCTCTGAACTTTTTATCAAAGAGAATGTAATATAATAAATAAAATCCTGGTCTGAGAAGCAAAAAACAAAAGAAAACAAAAGTGGTTCCAATTCCATCATCTCTGTGACCATGGACAGGCAATCTCTGTGAGCCTCTGTTTCTGTAAAATGGGGGAGGGGTTGCAATATGTGTGGACCTACCTCATAGGGTCATTACTTTCAAATGTAGATTTGACCTCAGAGGTCAGCAAGTCCAGCCCCCTTCATTTGGCAGATGGGGAAGTATCTGAGGTGGAATTAAGAATCCAGGTCTTGCTTAGTCCAAGTCCAGCTTTCTGTCCACTCTGTCACATAACCCACCAGAGCATAGATAAAGCACTTTGCAAATTTGCAAATGCTACATAAATGGCAGTTATTATTATGATTTTTGGCACAGTTAGACACTTTTACCCACCACAGTTTGAGCTAGCAATGGAATTGTGCTCCTGGGGGGCAATTTGGGCAGGAAGGAATCACATCCTGGTGTGTGGATATCCGAAACCTGCTTCTTCCAAGAAGAGCAGGTGGATAAATGGACAGGAAGCAACTTGTCTGATAATTATCTGATCCATCCGGGCAAGAAAGAGAGGCCAGGTGGATATTTCCCCTACAATGGGGTTTTCTGGCCTCCCCTCTCCCAGACTTCAGGGATAATTGGCCACTTTCTCTTTCCCTTTGGCCGACTGAATGAAATCTGTGTGCTTTACCACCTGTCTGGCGCACATATGGACTAAGAGGCCCTTCTGAAGCCCACAAGCCTCTCTTTGGAACTGACTAAGCTCATTGCCTGAAGGATACTTTTTCATATTTTCTTTTATCCATTATTGACTTATAATTTCATTGCTAACCCTAAAAAGTCACTAGGGCTTGCAAGAAGAGATTCTTCGGGTCCATTAGCTTTGTAGAAACTTCAAACAGGGGCTCCTGCCTCCTCCTCCTCCTCCTCTCCAGTCCTGCAAACTTTAGGATGTGATTCTTCCCATCCCTGACTCTCCCAGGCAGTATCTCATGTGCCTTGCTGGAATAATTTCCACTACCTCTCTGTAGACTTTTGGTATTTCGGCTGGGTCTCAGCCACAGGCAATCAACAAGCCTGCAAACTATTTAGATTGCTTGATAATCATCTGTAATTGCAAAGAACACATATGTGCAAAAGATAATTTTAAAAGAAAACCCCTTTGGGGAATGAGTCATAGGCAGCTTATTGGCCGGCTGAGGTGTCTAAGAGTACAGGGTACAGGAAAAGGTTGGGGGGGGAGGTTGCTGTTTTAAAAGAAAACAAGACTCTAATCAGGAGAACTTGGATTCCAATTTGGCTCCTGAAGAAATAACTGCACCCATCAAATGAGATAATGGATGAAAAAGAGCTTTAAAAAACAGGAGTTTATTCAAATAGGTTTTTTTATCCCCCTTTCTTCCATCTCTTTTTTTACTTCCCCCTCCCCACCAAAGAAAAGAATTATCTGAATTTTGTCCTTTCTCTTATTCCTGCCTCCCCCACCAAATGAGAGAATTATCTGAATTTTGTAGAGAAGCCTCCTTCTTGCTGAGGGTTTTAAGCAATTCTCAATGGCACTTAATTTCTTTGAATCTTAGTTTCTTCTTTTGTAAAACGAAAGGGTTGTAGTACATGATTTCTAAGATCATCTTCCAGCTCTAAAATTATGCATGAGCTTATTATGTTTTCCATCCAAGTGCTCCCTAATAGAGGACAGCTACATCAGAAACTGAATTTCCAGTCTGATCTATTTGTCTTAAGCTGAAGGCCCTTTCCCAGATGTCCACTGGGGCTAATTCTTGAACGCAAATACGACATAGACATCTCTTCCCATGTGCTTTAAAGAGCACCTAGATAGAGAGATAGCATAATATATATGTATATTTATATCACATATAATATAAAAATAGATTATATATTTATGTATCATATATGATATAATATGTTATTATATACAATAATTATATATAATACTCATATTATCATAGACTTCAGTGTTAGGAGGGGCCTCAGATATAATCTAGTCCAAAGATCTGGTTAATTGTCCATGAGCCAAATCCCACTGCTGGGGGTGTTTTTTACATTTTTAAAATAGAGTTTTGCTGCATTTTAAAAGGTAAAACCATGTTTAACTCTGATCATACAAAAGCAGGGAGGGATTCAGATTTAACTCTTAGGCCATAGTTTACCTAACCCCAAACTAGTTCAACCATTTCATTTTTATAAAGGAAATAGAATCTAGAGAAATCACCTGAGTTGCCCAATTTATATAGGCAGCGAATGCCAGAATCAGAATTTGAATTCAAAGCCAATATTCTCCACTCTCATTTTTACCCTAACCTTTATGAGATCTTCCTTCGGTACTGAATCATACCTTCAGCTCACCCTGATAACTATTGCGAGCTACAGTTAAGTAAATAAAGACAAAAAAGGAGAGGGGGGAAAGGAAAGAACTCTCCAATTGTACACATTTGAAATCTTTATTTTAGAACTTATTATCCTGTAAATATTCCCAAGCAATTCCCTTAGCAAGGGATTTCTCTCTTGTTGAGCTATGGAAAAATAATTGGCTGTGGCGCCATCAGAGCTCTTTGCAAACCCTAACTTTGTCACCTTTATGTGACTTAAGCCAAATCACTTGATCTCATTCAGAAGATGAGGAAAGGGTAAGTTAGATGGTCCCACTAGAGAATGCAAGAATTTAGAAGAGATATTAGATTTCAGTCTTTTAAAAAAAAATTTCTATGCATGTAGCTAGTCATCGGCAACTTTAAAACATCTTTGATTTAATGATAAAATCATAGATTTGGAAGAAACCATAGAGAAAATCTCATACAAATTTCTCGTTTTATAGATAAAAAAACTGAGGGTCACAGAAGTCAAGTAATTTGCTGGAGGTCAAACAGTTGTCAAATGGTCAACTAGCGACTAGATCACAGAAAATTCGATTAAAAAATATCAAATTTCAAATATTAATCAATAATATTAAAACTAATAATTTGGTCTTGTTACCAGAAGTACTAATAACTTTATCTAGTCCACTGAGCACAATTATTTGAAAAGACACTTACCCCAAGGGCTCCATGCCCCACCAAGATCATTAGAGGAAGAATTTGAAGTCTAGAAGCCCTGGTAACCATCTTGGCTACAGTGTCTTTCTAAAGTTAATAAGATCTACTTTATTATCTATACTTTTGGGGGGAAGAAAGGGAATACACTGTCAGTATTGAAGGATTCAGGAACAAATGAATAGGATGCAAATTATTAACTAGGCATCAAATACTGTTTAATGTTTTGCAAACCAACTATCTTGATTAAACAAATGTGACCGATAGGTTGGGCTCAGTCACAGAACTACTCTTTTTACCCAAGGAGAATTGGTGTAGAAAGAAAAAATCAGCAAGTAGATGAATTCTCTGGGCCTGTATATGGGCCCACTGCTACCCAAATGGTTCCTGAAGTTTTCCATGAAGGCCAGATAGTTTGATTCACTGCAGAGACAATGAGATAAAAGGCAACCAATACTGGACGGGTTCATGCAAGGCGTCCTTGCCTCTGCTGATTTGTTCTGAATATTAATAGGGTCCTGATTCATCAAATCTCAAACAGAATTAAGGTATGGATGGGTCTCTAATAACATCATGCTTTATATTCATGAAAGATAAATGAAAGGATGCAAAACTGCTATTGACAAACATTGATTATGAACACTTTGAAGTAGTGCCAGGACTATCCTGTCAGCTTTAAAAGTTTTCTTTAAAATCTCATTACGTAAGGATTTTACTTTTTAATTATTTTTTTCTGCTGAGTCTTTGATCAGTCAAAAATGGAGCTCATATTTAGGGACAACTCTTTCCCCATGTGCTTTATTTAGTTACATTCTTTATGAGCTGAGCTATTTAAAATAGCTGGTACCTACTAAGTGCTGACTCTGAGGACTGAATTGTCTTCTTAAATAAGGCATCATGCAAACACCTTATCTCCCTATGTTAAGTGGTCACCAGGGTTTTATGACTACTGCAAAAGCCCCCATAGCTCAGGGAGTTCCCCACATCTGAGTTCTAAATCCAAGCTTCAAACTCCTTCTGTTGCCTGAGGCAACCCGCTTCTCTGAATCTGGTACATACCTTTCTCCCCACACTGGCCTTTATTTTTATTCCACACACGTGTCTTGGAAAATAGTAGCTGTTTAGGGTGCCTGACTGCAGTTGGGAATCTGACTGATGTGAGGGAACATTTTATTTCCCCAATTAACTCTTAGGATGGAGTATGGGGGAGGGAAATTCAGAATTTTGTTAGGGCCATTTCTTGTTTATTGCTTTGAGCAGCCTGAATCAGCTCCCTTTTGCATTTTCAGACAGTCATAGAGCAAAAAGGATTCCTCCCCCCCAAACCCTTGCCAGGAGCTTAAGCCCAAGAGTCCTGACTGGCAATCCAATGCCATTTATACTCAAAAGCTCACATAACCTGAACTGGAAAGATATCAGAGGTTGTCTTGCTTAACTCATACTGAGAAAGGATTCTTTCTACAGAATCTCTGATAAAAGGTCACTTTGAGAAATTTCTTGTGATAGAAAGCAGAGAGTAATTGATATGAAGTTATAGAGAAGCAGAATTGGGATTAATGTAAGGAAAAATTTTCTACTAAGTGGAGTTATTCCCAAATGGAATAGACTGCCCGAAGAGATAGTGGGCTTCTTTCTCTTTATTGCACATCATTGTCCCTCAAAGTATATTGAGGATATTTTGGAAGGAATTCTTGGTCATGTGCCTTCTAGCACTTATATTCTGTGATTCTGTGATTCTGTGTATCTGCCACAAGACCTCCTGGGGCAGTTCATGTGCTATCTTTGGATTCCTCTAACAATTAGGGATCTTTTCCTAATATTGAGCCCAAATCTACCTCTACAATTTCTACAAATTGCTCTAATTTCTCCTTTAAACTCTCACAGCATTTGGCACTTCTCCTATAGTATATTCATTCCACTAAACCAGTCTTCCAACAAGTGGTGATGAAATCAAAAGGAAAGAAAAACAAATCCAGGCAGGATGAAAACTTTCATTGCTATTAGGCTCCTAGTTCAGAAGATGCTCCCTCTGTATCATCCCCACCCATCTTTCAAAGTTATTGATTTAAAAATAAACAAAAAGAAAAGGGAAGAGTTGAAAGAAGAAAAAAAAATTAAGAGATTGGCCTGGTAAGGAGGAATTTGTCTATTGCTGTACTCAATATAAGTATTATATTTATTTTTGAGTACTTAGAATGTTAGTTCATAAAGGCCAGGGGCCATACTGAGTGTTTATTAGAAATAAAAACCAAATAAAAAAAAGAAATAAAAACCAGACAAAATTATGTTTATAATTTTTAATTCATATGTACCAGTTCTTCAATCAAATTTTGTAAAAAAAAAAAAAAGAAAGAGTCATAATACATAAAAAATAAAGCAAAACTATAATAATAGTAATGGACTTCAACATATCTACACTAGAATATGAAAAAAATCAATCTATAAGAATTCACTAAGCACTACTATGTGTCAGACACTGTACTAAGTACTGGAGATACAAAGACAAAAACAAAACAGATGAAATAGAAATAATAACAATAAAGAACTCAGAAATATTAACTGCTTAATAACTAAATTGGAATTAACTCAATTACTTTGAATGTATTTTGTATTTGCTTTTTTGTGTATACATAATCATTCTCTCTCCAACCTCCCACCAAGTAGAGCGTAATATTCTTGATAGTGATGATCTTCATTTTTGTCTGTATATTTCTAGCACTTAGCACAGTGCCTGACATAATTGGTGCATAATGAATGCTCCAACTGAATTGTCAAATAGCAGGGAAGAACAAGGAACAAATTTAAAAGTCCTTACTGTGAAAAATAATCATGTTAGACTTTTAAAAAAACCCTCTAAAACTTAATTTGCTAATGGTTTTGAATAATATTAATGATGGCAAAAATATTTAAATTTTCAAAAATCCAAATGGTTAATTCTGGCAAAGGAAAGATATCCAAGTAATTCACTAGCTGTCCATTGTGCAGCACAGTGTCTGGCACATACCAGGTGTTTAGTAGATGCCAGTTGATTAACATTCCTTCCCTCTTTTAGACATCATGGCTAAATTCAGGGACTAAACAAGACAGCTACGACTGCACCAACTCTCTATGTTCTTGTGATTCCATATTTGCCATCTATCAATGATTGGGAAGAGGAGAGTTTGGAATTCTCCAAAGTCTGCTTGACACTAGCAGACAGAATAGAAAGTGAGACATCCATTTAGCCATAATGTGGTGGACTGTGTCATGGACTTGATCCCTCTGGGGACCTTGCTTTGCGTTCCAGCTTCAATACTGACAGTAAGACTTTTCTGAAACTACTTACCCTCTAAAACTTTTCTTCTTAAATAAACAATGAATGATCTATGTAGGTTTATGATATCACCCTTTTGTCTATATTAATTTTTTTCTTTGATTAACAGTCAACATGCTTCATTTTAGGTAATAAACTCACTACTCTCCCTCAACAATAACAGCAAGCTTTCTTCTTCCCATATTGCACTGTCTAGTCCTAAATAGAATAAATATGAAATTAATGCAGAAAAAAAAACATTCATGGTCTTAAATCTAAAGAATGAAAAAATGTATTCTTTTAATGTAGAAGAACAAATAATTTAGTTCTATCATATCACATCCATTCAGATAATAGGGAACAAACATAATCAATGCTCTCTATTTTTCAGAATACAACATGGTGCCTCGATTCCTCAAGGCCCCATGGGGTTTTCAGAAGTTATCGAGGCATTAGTTATTCAGATAAAGTCCTTCTTCCTATAAGAGGCTTTTCCCAGTTCTCCTTAATCTTGGTACCTTTCCCCTGATATTGTCTCTAGTTTAGTCAATGTAGATTTTGTTTGTACATTGTTTGCATGCTGTCTCCTCCATTAGACTGTGAGCTTTTTGAGATCAGGGACTATCTTTTGCCTTTCTTTGTATCCTCTACAATTTATCACAGTGTCTAGCACATAGTAGGTAGTCAATAAATGCTTGTTGACTTGTCTTAATTTACTTAAATTTCTTCCCTTTTCTAGCCTCCAACATTTTCACCCTCTTCTCATTGTTTGAATTAGAAAAAAAGATTCTATATCTGCCAAATTAAGGCACATTGGTTTATGTTCTCAACTGTCCTGGGATTTGAGGTTTTTCTTTTGTACTGATCCTTAATCTCTAAAGAAATGTTCCTTAACTTTGTCTTTCAAGAAACTCAGTGTTTGATATTAATGTCCTGAAGGGGAAATCTTGTTTATTCACAATCTGTTCCCACATTTTACCTTGGCTGATCACTCAGCCAAACAATAGAACTCTTCTAGGTTATGGAGAAAACTGTCTGATTGTTTTAAAGAATAACTTAATTTGATTAAAATAGTCAAAAAATTGTGTATTTAGATCAAGGATAAACTGACAAATGTTTAACAACTAGCTCCTTCAAAAAAGAAAAAAAAGGATGTACATTTTTGGCATGCTTGTAAGCAATGTAGATTATCTACATTTTCCCCTATCACTTTAGTGAGTCTAGGCAATTAACAAAACAATAAATCAAGCTCTGATTCATTATGTTTGCCAATTTCTGATACACACACACAAACACACACACTTACTTAGAAAGTTTAACAGTTGTCTTTCCTGGATCTATTTGAGTCAGCTCTGGCATGACACTAGTTTAGACACAGATGAAGTTTAAGCTTATTCTTATCATAGAGGGACCTAAAGAGATAATTTAGGTTAATCTAGTCCTGCCAGACTGGGCTTTTAATTAATTAAGTGAATTGAACTGGGCTAACATTAGCTTTCCTTTTAGATCACAAGGAAATACAACAAAAATGACCTTCAACTTTGCTATGGTTCTCTCTTCTCACTTCATCTCAAGGCCTAGACTCAATCTTTTCCATTTTAGGTTCCACACTAGATCTTGTCAATTACTTTATTTGGGGAGGTTCTACCGATTTGAGATTAAATAGAAACAACAGAAAGCTGCCCTTTTGATCTTAGAATAGACCATCCCTGGTTCTTAACACTTATTTTAGCAGAAGCTAAGAAACTTAGTTAATTAGCATCAACTCTGTTATTTAACCTGTGGATTCCTAAAAGCATTGACTTGTTCTCTCATATCCTGTAACACTACTTTGGTCTCTGCATCAACTTGGTAAAGTCTTTAAAGGTAGATAGTAGGATCAATATTCCTCACATAGCACAGATTTTCCTAGCAAGATACCCTGAATCAAAAGGTTATGTGATATGATAGAAACTAAAATGACTGGATTTGGAGTCAGAAAACCTTGTTTTGAGTTGGTGAGGCAACACTTACTTGACTTCAGTGAAGTCATTTATTTTCTCTGAATTTGTTTTCTCATCTGCTAAATGGGAATGATAATATTTGCCCTACATAACTAGTGGAGTTATGAAAATCCTATAGAGTAATGTATGTAAAAAAATTTGGTGACTACAAAGCAATGTACAGATTCTGATGCTGAAGATGTGATGACATTTATAATGATGAAGATGATTATGGTAGATTCTTAATAAATATTCTTGGTTGATTTGTCGACTACTAAGCTGTTAATTTCCAAATAACTAAAAAATAGTGTTTGGTGATTGCAAAGCAATATGTAGATGAAGTCAATGACAATTATGATGATGATAATGATGGTAATTATGATAGATTCTTAATAAATGAGCTTGGTTGATTTATTGACACAAGCTAAATTTTTGTCCTTAATACTGGCCTGAAAAGCTGAGGATCCTTCTGTCTAAAGACCTTTACTGTCTCCCTATCACAAAATCATAGTACCTCAGTGTTGTTAGGGATCTCACGCCATTTAGTCCAATCTGTACATACACAAGAATCCTCTCCACAAGTATATCTTGAAGGTATTTGTGTATCCAAACTATAGATACCTCTAATGTGACAGATCCATGACCTTCAGAAGGAGGCTATTCCAGTTGGAGAAATAGCTCTGATTGTCGGGAAGTTTGGGGGTTTTCCCCTTAGATGGAGTTTAAATCTTCCTCTTTTCAATTTCCGTGTTTTGCTCCTTGTCTAATCAATATGGAAGCCCTTCAAATGCTTGTATATGGTTTTCAGATTGCCCAGAGTTTTCTTTTCTCCAAGCTATACATCTCCATTTCCTTCAACAGATCTGCATGTGGCATAAACACTACACTTTTAACAATCCTGATTGCCTTCTTTTGGTACTATTTATTTTAAGTATTTTTTTCCAAAAATACTATGCTCAAAAATTTAAGTATTATTATAGCTCCTGCTGTATGCCAGATATTGTGTTAAGTGCTTGACAAGTGCTATTTTATTTGATTCTCACAACAATCCTGGGAGATAGGGGGTATTATTCATCTCATTTTACATTTGAGCAAACTGAGGCAAATGGAAGATCTCACAGCTAATGAGTAGAGGCTAGATTTGAACAGAGATCCTGACTTCAGGTCCAGCACTCTATTCATTGCATTCCTTAACTACCCCAGTTATCTCCTTCTACTTTTCAGTCTTTGATTAGGTGGTACAAGGATCATCTCCTTACTCTTGTAGCATTCAATTCCACATTAGTTATTTTTTATGTTCCTCTAGTTGTAGTCCAAAGATGATGTTTATTGACTGAGAAAATGGAAAGAAAATAAAATTTGACTAGCTCTGCCTGCTGTCCATCAGCCATTAGTCCCATCCTCCTTAGTAGAACTGCTTTTTATAATCTCTTATTTTCCTTTTATATAGCTAGAGTTTCATTTTTTATTGTCCCCATAACATCTCATCGTCTTCAGATTATTCTGACATTCTTGCAGAACTCTGCCACCTTCATATTATCTTGTTGGCTTCTCTTTGATTCCATCTTCAATCTGTGTCCTTTTAAGATCTTGATAGGTGGATGGTCCCCATGGCTCTCTATATGAAGATTCTTTTCTTTCTTGGATTTATTTCTCTTCATGACTTCAGGATTTCATTCTTGAGAGCATCTCATCTTTCCTGGGATGATTGCTTCTATTAAATTTTAGTCCATGAATTCACATGATTACTTACCCTGAATCTTACATGCACTCCCTTCCTGGTCAAAGCTCACTATTCCTTTATTGTAAACTATAGTCCAGAAATCTTATCTATTACTTTATTTTGGAAGGAAAAATACCTTTCTAGAAAGTATCTGTAATATTATATTGTACTGAGTGAAAAGACATTTAGAAAATGGAGGTATGATGGAAGAAAGGAAGATGAATTGCAAGTATTCAATCCTTACTCTCACTCCCCACAAAATCTTCAAGCGTGGAAAAAATATTCCCTGAAGTTCCATATACCATATAAATGGACATATAACTCATTATGGATTATTAGATGAACCTAAAGTTTTGAAATGAAATAATTCAGGGAAATGAGATAATAAATGACATATGTAAAACACTTTACAAACCTTAAGATTTTATATGCATATTAGCTATTGTTGTTAAAAAATAAACAGGTTTTTTTTTTTTTAATGAGGGTACATGTCAGGTAAAAAATCCCAGGTCTGGCTTCCTAGAACTGAAATTTCCCTAGTCATAGTTGGGATTGAAATACTCAGCTGAAGCCAACTATGACACTATCAAGTCATTAGATACATGGTAATTTTAGGCCATTTTAATCTAAAGTTAATATTTTGGTGCTCATAGATGTACAGCAAATAATCCAAGTGGGAATGGAATAGCCAGATATCGAGACAAGTAAGAGTCTAGTAATCCTTGAAAAAGTCAGGGTCACTATTTGGATGTCTTTAATCTTAAAATGTCAAGTCTTAATTTGGTGGGGATAACATAAGGCTGGAAGGCAGCCAATAGAACTCATATATGTGCAGCTGGTCTTAGGTTTCAGATAAATCCCATGGTGCACACATTTCTATAGTCATCCCCCCTCTGAATCTTAGAGATGGAAGGGACTATTAGAAATCACTTAGTCTACTTGTTTTACATTGGCTACATAAGCTACATAAGGCTCAGGGAGGGTAGATGAGTAGTGCAGATTTATACAACTAGTTATTGTTAAGACTTTGGGAAAGAATCTACCTACTCAAGAATCAAGTGGCAACCATTTCTCAGCCAGTGTCATCATCTTTTGTATATATTTAAGGCTACCAAGTCTTACCAAGAAACCAGAGCGTCCTCCCATCCTTAAAAACCTGAAGAAAGTATTAACTCTTTATCCTCAGGGTTTTAGCCCCCATATTCATTCAGGGCCACATCTCAAGGCCAGAATTTTGAATGTGAGCTCTAAGAAACATCAATAAAAGGAAACTGTACAGAAACTAAATATAGAGCAGGCCGATATGAATTAAACAAGATCTTAGACTCTTCACACAATAATTGATTTGCTCATTTGTACTTCTTTCTTTTCTTTAATCTTTCAACGGGACTTCAGCCTTCCCACTCGCTTTTTTTCAATTTTTTTTCTGGTTGTCTGTTGTCTTCAACTGCCTTTTCTGATCTCTCCCATTCCATCAATCATCTATAGAGAGACACGAGTCCACACATTCAGCTATCTGGCCCTAACTGCAAAGAAATATCACGTAGGCTGAGTGAAGCTCATTGTTCTAAGTGTGTCTTTGATTTATTAAACACTGCTGCATAAAATTCTGCATATGTTTGGTTAGTTGGTGTTTCTTCCTGCCTCCTTCTTCCTATCTCCCCATAAGACAGCTGAAAGAGGGAAGGGAGTTTGAGATTTGGAAGCCTTTTTCTGTTTAGATGAGTTGGTTCACAGAATAAAGAGAATATTTGGAACAAAAATTCTTTTTTACTTTTGGAGTGTTAGGTCTTCCTCTGAATTTCACTTTAAATCTCATGTCTTCTAGAGAGAAAGCACAATACCAGTTCAATTCAATTTGTGGGATTATATGAATTCAAGCTGATAGTTAATAAATTAATAATTAACATATTATTTTTATTCTAAATCAAACTTGTCCAAGACTTATCCTTGTCTTAAAAATATCATGCCTTTGTTGCTGTCCACTTGTTTGAGTCATGTCTGACTCTTCATGACCCCTTCTGGGGTTTTCTTGGCAAAGATACTAGAGTAGTTTGCAATTTCCTTCTCAAGCTCCTTTGACTGATGAGATTTGACTGATTTACCCAGGTTCACACAGCTGGAAAGTGTCTGAGGATAGATTTGAACTCTGGAAGATGAGTATTCCTGACTCTAAGCCTGGTGCTCTCTTCACCATACTAGCTGCCCCAGTAATCATGCCTTCCTGACCCTAAAGTTTATTCTACTGCTTTATTATTGTATGGAGGTGACCCTGGTCTCTCAAAGGCTATCAGCAGAAGTCAAACTCTGACAGGTCCTATTAACTAGAAGTGTTTTGTGTACAGTTCTAGCAATGGACTGTATATCATCCAAGAATCAGTCTATGTAAAAACAGAGAACTACATTATCAGAACATTTTGCATTTATGAATCACTTTTCAATGGTGAAAATGTTTTCATATAAATGATATCAGAGAATTTCAAAATTTGTAAGAGACCTCCTACAAATCTAGTCCAATACTATATCACATCCACAAACACATTCCACAATAGCTCTAACAAGCAGCTGTCTAGTTAGCTTGAACACCTCCAGTAATTCCATTCAATTCAACATTTTTTTTTGTGATTTTATTAGTTCAACCAGTTTGCCTGTTTCTCATTTGCTTGGGAATATTTATGTATTTATGCAAACAGGAAGATCATTAAAGGAAGCAGGCTATGTCAAATACTCAGTGAATCCGTCAACAAGCATTATTAAGGACTTCCTATCTACCAAACCCTGTTCACTGGAGACTATCTGGTGAAGAAGAATGGAGTTAGAAGATGGAGATCATATGTAAGGAAGAGTAAGGTTAGTATTACATAATAACACATACATAGAAATAGGAATGTACTTTCATGAATCTCTGCTATTAAGGTATCATTGATTCATCAATTTTATTTGTTCCTTCCTTATAAAACAATTAACAGCTAGCATTTATATGGTTCCTAATTTTGAAGTGCTTTATAGATGATGTATTATTTTATTCTCACAACATCTGTAGGAGGTAGGTATGCCTATTTTACAGATGAGGAAACTGAGGTAGAAAAGACTAAATTATGTGCAGCTAGTAAATATCTGAGGTTGAATTTGAATTTGGATCTTCCTGATGTCAGATCCAGAGTTCTACCCTCTGTGACATTGATATATCTTATTAATTGAATTATTATATATTAATAATTATTTGAATATATTAATAAGTACTCAAACGTGCTTCTTTTCTGAATCATGTCTGGGGAGAAATGAGATATTCTATAATAAATGAGTTCATGAGTAAGATAATGGATACTAGTTGAGCTGATATGCTGATAAGACTAAAGAAGAGATTAATCCTGAGGGACTGTCTAGCAAAAGTAAATTGTAAGGGACAACTCAAAGTTCCATACAAATGAAAACTATTTTCAACAAAAGATACTCTATTCTGAGCCAACTAATCTAGATAGAAAAATCTCAAGAAGTTTAGAGTAACAGATAACTCAGACTAAAAAATATTTCTTTTGCAGTTGTCACATTTTGTTCAGGATATTAAATAAGTATAAGATAAGGGTCTTGCCCTCCTGGAATTTATAGACTAACTGTGGAGAAATAAATATTCATTATATGAACAAGCAGACAGGCATTTAATGGTGAGGTAATGTGTGCATAATGGTTACATATAGAAGTCCTGGGTGAATACAAAGAAAGGGAAATATCAATTTGGAGAGAAGTTAGACAAGGAAAACTTCATGGATGAAGTGAATTGTGAGCTGGGCCTTGAAGGATATATAGACTGGGAGAGGCAGCATAAAGTGCTGAAAAAGAGCTTTGGACTTTGGTGTCACAAGAGCTGGTTTTGAGTTCAGGTTATCCTAATTTTTATCAAGGTGACCTTAGACCAGTTAACTTTATTTGAGACTCAAATGATTCATCTGGACAACAGATATATGATAATATTTGTAATCTAAACATCATAAGATTATTAGAATGATCAAATGAGATAAAGTGTATAGACCAATATCCAATTTGCAACCATAAAGTGTTAATGCATCCTTTGCCCAACCTAGACATTTTTTTCCATATAGTTTATTTATATTTGCTTATCTATGAACATGATCTTTTCCCCAAATAGAAATATAGACTTTTTATAATCAGGGACTGTTTTATATTATTATATTTGTACTCTCTTCACTCTACAGATAGAAGGTGATTAATGAATATTTGTTTGAATTGAATTGCAATGTGAATTATCACATAAATGCAGAATATCACTTCTTAAGAGAAAAGAAAGAAAATTATATAATGGTTTGCATTTTCCTGAATTTTACCCAAAGATAAAACATTTCTTAATGAAAACCTAATGGAAGTTGGCCTATTGCTTTCCATGCTATAAGAGATCTTTCCAAATGACAATCTGATACCTTCAAGGTAAGTACCCATATTAAAATATTTGGAGTGGCATTCTACTGATTTTCTCATAAAAATAACATTGTCAGAATTTTAAATAATTCTGATATTCCATATAGACCTGCTATAGTCAAAGGGGCACGTTGATCTTTCCTGGATGAGATGAAGAAGGTCCTATTTCATCTACAAGTGATATTGATCTTTAGAACATTGCAACAGGATTAACATTGCCAAGAGAACAAACTTGGCATAGACCTGCAAGAGCTGACCAATCAGCTTTTTTTTTCCCTTTTTTGTTTTATTTTATTTTTTAATATTTTTCCTCAGTTAAATTCAAAACAAAATTGTTTTTATGTTTTCTTTAAATTTTTGAGTTCCAGATTCTCTTCCTTATCCCCACCCACAATTAAGAAATCACTTGTGTGAAGTTATACAAAACATTTCCACAAAAGTCAAGTTATGTAAAAAAAAAAAACATAGGTTTTCCACCCTAATGAAAATAAAAATCCTCAAGAAAAATTGTTTTTTTTTTTTAAATGAGAGAGATAGAGGAAGAGAGAATGCTTCAATCTGTATTCAGACCCAATCAGTTCCTTCTCTGGGTATGGATAAGATTTTTCATCATAAGTCTTTCCAAGTAGTGGTAGATGATTGTTACTGAGAATAGCAAAATCATTCACAGCTGGTCATCCCAAAACATAATTTACTTTGTATAATTTACTTTGCTTGAGTTCATGGAGAACTTCCCAGGTTTTTTTTTTTCTTGAGGACATCCACCTCATCATTTCCCATAGATCAATAATATTCCATCATAAACACATTATACAGTTTATTGAACCATTCCCCACTTGATGGGCATCCCCTCAATTGATCGATCAGCTTTAAAAGAAAACCTTATACCTTCAAGTTGGTCTAGATAGCTCCTGAGATCTTATCCAATTACAAAATTCTGTGGAAGTTTGAAACCAGTATTCAGAGAGAAAGTGCCTTGTTCAGAATGCTTCTTCACTTCACCAAAGAACACAAATAATAGAATTTTAGAATTCTATGATTTAGACCAAAGAGAGATCTTTGAAAGCACCTAGTCCACACTTACTAGCTGTGGGATCTTGGGAAAATCACTTAATTTTGTCTTTGTCTCAGTTTCCTCATCCATAAAATGAACTGGAGAAGAAAATATCTTTACCAAGAAAACCCCAAAAGGGATCATAAAAAGTCAGATACAACTAACTTAATGACGGCAACCTTTCAAGCTCCCATTCAACTTTTGGATAACTGATTAGTAGGAAGATTTTCCTTACTTCAAGCCTAAATTTATCATTGGCACATTTTATCCATTTCTATGCTCTAGAACCATGAAAAACACAACAAATCCTTCAACTATATATATATCCCCCAGATACAATATTCCCCCCATGCCTCTTCTCTTCTCCTGTCCCTTTAATACATTCTTAGGGCACAAGAGAAAGGATGCTTCCTTATCAGGATTGTCTTCTTCTGGATGCTCATTAGATGAAATTCTGCATTGAGTGTTAGATCTAGAAGGGATTAGAATTCAGAGGTTCTCATGCTAGTTTGGGACTCTTTCCTTTATGCCATAGGTTCATAAATTTAGAACTGAATTTATTGCTATTCAGTTATTTTAGTTGTCTCTAATTCTGCATGATCCCATTTGGGATTTTCTTGGTATAGTTACTAGAGTGTTCACCATTTCCATCTCCAGCTTATTTTACAGATGGGAAACTGAAGCAGAGAGGGTTAAATGATTCGCCCAGGATCACACAGCCAGTACGTATGAGCATGAATTTGAACTCAGGTCTTCCTAACTCCAGGGCCAGTGCTCTGGTGTGTCACCTAACTGTCCCAACAGAACTTGAAGGAACCTTAGAAGTCCAACTGTCTCATTTTAGAGATAAGGGAATTGAAGACCAGACTAGTGAAGTGAGATGTCTAAGGTCACCTGACTAGTTAGGGACAGAGACCTCAGTTCTAGTCCCAACTCTGCTACTAACTAGTTTTGACAAGTTTTTTTTTTTCTTCTTTGTCTATCTGCCTTGTGTGCAAAGGGAAGATTTTGATTCAGATGATTTCTGTTCCTTCCAGCTGGGTCCAAATGCATCCAAATTGCATAAGATCAATTGGCTCAATTTTTTTTTTTTTTTGGTAACACTTGCCTCTATGGACTTAAAGAAAGATTGAAAGACTAAAGTGGAGATATTGGGAATGTCAGTCAATTAAGAGGAAGGCTTTAGATTGCAAATCAGATTTCCCTTGACAAAGAAAAGACAAATATTTAAACCTAAGTAGAAACAAAGAAGAAAAGATAAGTAAAATTACATCCTTTGTAAAAGACAATCTTTTGCTTGATGACATGCATTTAAATCTTTTCTTCTCCAGGTGAAACATTTTTAGACCTTTAAACTTTCCTCATAGTTCTATTTCCTCCTCACATTTCTGGTCATCATTCTCCTTATATATCCTTTTCATGAAATAGAGAAATTGAAGTGGGTCAGGGAGTAAGAAGGCAGGATTTGGGAGATTTGGGTTAGGTCTTCTTGACTCTGGATCTGGTTACTTTATTCACTGAACCATTTAGCTGCACCAACAGAATTGGAAGGAACCTTTGAAGTCCAACCCCTTAAATCTTAGTCCTGAAGGAAGAATGTCACTATCTTCCTCATGGTGGAAAAGTTCCCAGAGTATATACAAATGACAACCATTGTCAGATATGGTTTTTTTGGTTCAGCAGGTTTTGATTAATTTGCTTTACTTTGTTATGAAGGAAGATCCTTTGGAGGGGAAGTATATGGAGAAATCACAAGTACAAAAACAAAAGTTTCCAATACACAATTAATACAAATAAAGATAATCTATCAAATCAAGTATTGTTTATCTATATGGTTGTGTTGCCAATAGTTACGTGTGAGTAGTGTGAGAGGAGAGAGAAACAGAGAGATACAGAGTAGACAGAGCAGAAAGAGAAAGACAGAGAGACACACCGAGAAACATAGACAGAGACAGACACACACATACAGAGAGAGGGAGAAAGAGAGAGAGACAGCAGAGACAGAGAGACAGACACAGACAGACATATAGACAGAGACAGAGTGAGAGTGCCTTATTTGAAATGTAGAGATCTGGCTATGGATGGTTAATCAGGCAACACCTGGATATAGCCCAAACAGCTCCATTTGTTTTTGTGCAGGACTCCACCATTGCCTACCATCTTGTTTTAAAAGGACTGAAATGTGAGAGAAAACTCATCAGCTACAATTATTGCACTTATCACATGAGAAAATGATTAATGTGCTCCAAGTAAGAGAGGGTGAGAGGGAGGGAATATGATTTTAGAGCTGACAAGAATCTTAGCAACAATTCAATGTATATACATACATACATATATCTGTGTATGAATGTATTAAAGAAGCATAGTGTAGTAGATATTAAACTAGCTTCGAAGTTATAGAGACCTAGATTCAAGTCTCATCTTGATATAGAAAGGCTGTGTGACTTTAGGCAGAGAAAATGCTGCATTAGTAGAGGGAGTTCTCTTACTTGGGAATTTCCTATACCAGTGAAAAAAACAGCATCATCCCTAGCCCTGTGATTGTATTGAGAAGTAGTAGTGTGGGGCTGATAATGGGTGGGTCACAAGTAAGGTCAACCTGGCTTTATCCTGACACATACTGACTGAGTGTGACTGGACATGTCCCTTAACCTCTCCAGGTCCTCAGGCATTGCTCTAAGAATATAAGTTACAGAAAGTTGCATAGGTACAAATAAAAATAACATAGGTAGATCATAAAAATAATAGGACTCTTCCCCTGCAAAAAGACAGTGTTTCCATTAGTTATGTGCACAAATCAATTCAATTCAAATAAATCTGATTCTATAAGCATGTATGTATATATAATGTATATGTATATATATATATATATATATATATATATATGGCTTAATGATAGGACCTAGACACACCAAAACAAAAGTATAAAATAAACCTTGTTCTTGGGGAGCTTGAATACCTCTGGGGGAAGCTATATATGTAGAGATTTTAAATATAAAATACATGGAAGGGGGGCAACTAGGTGGTGCAGTGGATTGAGCACCATCTCTGAAGTCAGGAGGAGCTGAGTTTAAATCTGGCCTCAGACACTTAACACTTCCTAGCTGTGTGACCCTGGGCAAGTTACTTGACCCTAATTGCCTCAGCCAAAAAAGTAAAATATATGTATGTATATATATATATATAAAATATATGTATAAAATGTATATATATATAAAATATATGTATATATAATATATATGTACACACATGTATATGTATGTGTATATATATACATGTGTGTATATGCAAGGTAGAGGGAAAATGGGACCATTTGGAAAGGTTTATCAAATTATATTATTGATTTTAAAAATTCTATTAGGAAATAGATTATAGAGTTTGAGTTGAGCCTTAAGAGCAGACAAAGATTCCAAGAATTGAAGGACTTTAACCGTCAAGAATTTTCAACCTGGAAGATTTCTTAGAGATTATTTAATCTAGTCCCCCCCTTTTTTTAAATGGGGGCCCTATTTAGGTTTGTGATTGTGTGTGATAATGGTGATCCTGGATGGGTGGGCATTGTGGATAGGAGAATCACTTAGGAAAAGGTCATAGGGGTGATGTTCCATCTTATCTATTCAGAAGCTATTCAGATATCTAGACTCAACCAATACTTATCCTTAGAGCTAAATAAATACTCCTGTGAAGTCGAAATGTCGATAAAGGGGACATTTGTCAATAGCTCCCTGAGGAATGATTACCTACAAACTAATACAAAACCACAGAGCCCTAAAAGTGAGCCTGATCTGAGATGTAAAGATCTGGTCATGGGTAGTCAATTAGGCAACATCTGGATGTGGCCCAAATAGATCCATTTGCTTTTGCAAAGGTCTCCACCATTGCCTCCCTATATTGTTTTAAAAGTCACTGAAAACTCATCAGCTACAACTATTACACTTATCACATGAGAAAGTGATCAATGTGCTCCAAGCAACAAACTAACGATATGTGCACACTGAGCTGGAAGCCTCCATTTAATTGCTTTGCTCAATTACCTAAGCCCAAAGTAAGGATAATAGAGTATGTTATTTACATGCATGGGCCATTATGCAGAAGTCATACTCCAATGTTTTGCTCCTTTCCAGGGTTTATGAATATAGCCTTATCTTCAACTAAGTGGAAATGATCTCTCCTTCTTTAAATTTCTTGCTACATTTTGCCTGGCTCTCTTTTGCCTCTATTACATTCTATTTTGTATTATACTGATTTGCACACATCATGCACCTCTCTCCACTTTAATTAGAGTGTAAGTTCCTTGAGGGCATGACCAGAACTATAACTAGCAATTTTGTCACTTGGGGCAAATAGCACAAATCACATCCTGTACAAGCTGTATAAAAATATGCCCTCACATTAACTTTTAGAAATGAATTCTATTGGGAGGAAGGACATGGGACACTAAGATAGATCCATGGGTGGTGAAGACCCTGAGATATCAAAAGTTCTCCAGAAGAGAGGAGATGAGAAAGAGGAAAATAGAATTTTATAGTTTGCTATTTTAACTAATTATTAAATTAAACCTGCTAACTCAGTTAGCAAGGTCTTAAGCTCAGTTGTTTCTATAGTCAGCATCTCTTATTAATTTTGATACCCTAAGGCAAAGCCTTAGTTGCCCTGCCCTAGTTACAACTGTAAAAGGGACTATAGAATTTTTCATCATTGTTTTCCCAGTGCCAGGCACAGTACCTTATATAAACACATGGTCAATGAAAGTTTGTTCAATTGAATTTTTGTATTACCTAAAGTCAAAGAACCCTTAGGGACTTCCAGATGTTCTTCTGTCTCCATATTTTTTCCAGCTCATTCACACCAATTAAACTACTGCTAGGAATTTGGTTACACAAACTATCTTTCTGAAATTACCTTGCCTCTGGCATCTCTGGAACACCTGCATTGGTGTATAATGAAACCATGCAGAGAGGGACAGGCAAACCATGAACAGGGATGGTTGAGTAAGTCCTCTAAGTCTAGGCAGACAATGTCCTGAATCTGAAAGGTCAGAGAGCTATAGAATTATACATTTAGGATTGGAGGAAATGAATGGTACTAAAATGCATGAGCAACAGAAATGAGCTTTCACCAGAGGGCAGATGCTGAGGCTTGCATTTCCTGCTTTTTGTAGCATAACTTGGTTCCAATTTATCTTTCCATACTCCTTTCTCATTACTCTCCCTCCTCCAATAGTAATAATAGGTAGCACTTATATGAGGCTTTAAGGTTGGCAAAGTATCTCATATATGTTATATTATTTCATCCTCACAATAACTCTATGAAGTAAGGGCTATGATTATTCTCATTTTACAGATAAGAAAGCTGAAATAGAGATGACAGACCAAGATCACACAGCCAGTAAGTAACTGAAGAAAGATTTAAATTCAAATCTTCCTGACTGCAATCTAAATTCTTAGTTGCTATCGATTATATCACCAGTTTTTATAAGTTCAAGGCAAATTGACTTACATGATATAAACATTTCATTTCCCACCTCTTTATCATTGCTCTGCAATCCTCAGAGGTAGGTACCATAATTTCTATTTTCTTGAAGAGGGATTGGCAGACTCTGATCTGAGGGCCATTGTTGGCCAACCCTATCCTAAAAGAACAACTGAAGTTGGGAGAAGTGAAGAGCATTATTCATGGTGACACCAGCAAGTATCAGAGGAAGGATTGGAACATTGGGTCTTCTGACTCTTACTGCAAACTGTACTACTTTTTTTCTGGGAAAAATATTGTCATAAGAAAAGACATTTGCAGTTGTTTAGTATTTTTTTCCAGTCATGTCTGATTCTTTGTGGACCCTCTTGGGGTTTTCTTGGCAAAAATACTGAAGTGATTTGCCATTTCCTTCTCCAGTCTATATTACAGATGAGGAAACTGAGGCAAATAGGGTGAAGTGACTTGCTCAGAGTCACACAATTTGTGAGTGTCTGAAGTCAGGTTCGAACTCATAGTCTTCCTGATGCCTGGTGCTCTATCCATTCTACTTTCTAGGTGCCCAAAAGAAACATTAGTAAGTGTCAATTAGTGTGGGTGCAAAAAAATCAGCAACCCTTCTACCTGAAGTCATAGTATCAGTTTTTTGAAAAGGCACGATAATTTTTGTTTATAATTGCAAACCTGAATCATGAAGAAATTGTTGCATTTGTTCAGTATTTTCTGTTTTAAAAGATGGGAAAGTTTACAATTATATTAGAAAGATTCTGCATGTTATGGCTTTGGTGTGTTGTAGTGTAACACTTAGTTGTTTTTAAGTTGTGGCCTCCTCCTTCACCCCAGTAGAATGGAAGTTCTTTTAAAATTGTCTTTCTAGAATTGCACATGTTTAATATATATTGGATAACTTGCTGTTTAGGGAAGGGAATGGGGGAAAGGGAGGAAAAAATTGGAACACAAGGTTTTGCAGGGATGAATATTGAAAATTATGTATGTGTTTTGAAAATAAAAAACTTTAAAAAATAAAATTTAAAAAATTGTTTTTCTATCTCTAGCCCCTAGCACAGTGTCTTGTATTTAGTAAGTGCTTGTTGAATTGAACTGAATTGAATTTAGTCAATCAATCAACGAATCAATCAAAAGCATTATTTAAGCCCCTAATTCTATAATGAGGAGGCAGCTAGGTAGTTCAGTGATTTGAGCACTGGCTCTGGCAATGAGAAGCCCTGAATTCAAATCAGAATTTAGACATTTAATAATTGTGAGGCTGAGGAAGTACTTAAACCTCTGTTTGCCTCAATCTACTGGAGAAGGAAATGGCAAAGGACTCTCGTATCTTTATCAAGAAAAGTCCATGGACAGTATAGTCCACAGAGTCACAAAGAACCAAGTATGACTAAACAACTGAACAACAACATATTATACACCTAGTACTGGGTCATGATAAAAAGGACAAAAAACAGTGCCTGAATCCCTGAGACCTCAGAGAATTCCTATTCTATCATGGAAAGATAACCTGTAAATAACCAGGTTTAGACAAGATACATGCAGAGTAGATAGGAAATAATCTCAGAGAAAAAGACTCTAATGTGAATTTTAAGCCTCTTTTATGTCACTGTGATCCTTTTGACAGTCTACTGAAGGCTATGGACCTCTTCCCAGAAGTCAGTTATACTGAAATGGAGTTATCAAAGTATTTATTTTTTTTTATCTTGCTTTACTTATTTTTTCAACAGTATTTTATTTTTCCAAATACATGTAAAGATAGTTTTCAACATTCATTTTTGTAAAACTTTGTATTCTAAATTTTTCTCCTTCCTTCCCATCTCTCCAAGAAAGTAATGGGCTAAATATATGCAATCCTTTTAAACATATTTCTATATTTGGCATACTGTACAAGAAAAGTCAAACACAAGGAAAAAAAACACAAGAAAGTAAAGCAAACAAAAAAGGTGAAAGTGCTGTGTTTCAATCCACATTTAGTCTCTATAGCTCTTTCTCTGGATGTGATTGGCATTTTCCATCCCAAGTCAATTGGAATTACCTTGTATCACTGCATTATTGAGAAAAGTCAAGTACATCACATTTGATCATCACATAATCTTGTTACTGTGTATAATGTTCTCCTGGTTTGGCTCACGTCACTGAGTATCAGTTCATGTAAGTCTTCCCAGGCTTTTCTGAAATCAGCCTGCTCATCATTTCTTATACAATATTCCATTACTTTTATATATCCTAACTTATTCAGCCATTCCCTAATTGATGGGCATCCATTCATTTTCTAGTTCCCTGCCACTACAAAATGAACTGCTACAAACATTTTCCACATGTGGATCTTTTTTCCTTTTTTTAATCTCTCAAAGTATTTCTTTTAAAAGTTCATGGATCACAGGTTAAGAACCAGTATAATGTAGAACTGGAAAAGAGGCTAGGAGTTGAAGGAACACAGGAAAACTAACTGAGGAATCATTTTAAAGAATTTTCACTTTTATTTTTTCCTCCTTTTTTTTTCAAGAATTTTTAAAAAAGTATTACTGCTTAGTTTTATGTGGGAAATTCCCTTAAGTAAAGCATCCCATTCTTTGAAATTGCAGACTTTTGAGACATTCTTCTACTTTGAACAATTATTCTCCAGGCTGATCAACAGAATACTGAACTGAGTTCAGTATTAATGGCCAAGCAAACAGTTAATGATTGAGATATCTTGTTCCTAGTTTCCATTTTAGCCAAATCTTTGGCTGGCTAATCTGCAAATTTACATGCCATCTATTGCAGCAAAGTGAATTTGGGCTTTCTTTTGGAGACTGATTTGCTCAGTGACCATCTGAACAGAATTGTTGTGTCTCACTCTTTGTGATTCCATTTGAGGTTTTCTTGGCAAAGATACTACAATGGTTTGCCATTTCCTTCTCTAGCTCATTTGATAGATGAGTAGACTGAGGCAAAGAGATTTAAGTGACTTGCCCAGGATCATGTCTGAGGCCAGATTTGAACTCAGGAAGAAGAGCCTTCCTGACTCCAGGCCTGCACTTTATCCACTTCACCATCTAATTGTCCAAGCAAAATTGCACACTGGTTTTTTTTTTTTCCTTTCTGAAAGCTTTAAAAACCAACCAAACCAAAGCAAATAAACAAACAAGCAAAAAATGCTAAACCTGACTTTTCTTATGAAAATATTCACTCGAGTTCACAAAATCAATGTTTAAATGACATCATGTGAAAAGTTAAGGAGAGAAAAAATGGTATAGTGCTATAAGCATTTGGTTACTTATTGAACAGCTGACTATATACATGGTGAAAGAAACAGTGACATTAAAGTCAGAAGACTTCTAGAATTTGGCTTTTATTACTTAGTATGAGCATGACCTTGAGTTATCAATTGGTCATTCATAAAGCACCTACTAGGTGAAAGGCACCAGGCCAGGCTCTGGGGATACAAAGAAAAAAATTAAATAATCCGTGACTACATTCCATATAGGGAGATGGCATAAGTAAACATATACAAGATATACACAAAATAAATAAATGTTAAATTGATGGGATACTTATGGCTGGGAAACAGGAAAGACTTTTGGTAGTAGGTTGTTTCTCTTTTCTCCTAATATCATAGCTAAAATAAGAATAGAAACAAACAAAACCCCCTTTTTTTTGTTATTCTGAGTTTCCCTTGTTAATCTCATTTTATTTTGAACAGGACTTTGCCATATTTCTATATTTACTACCTCACCTTGTTTCTTTCTTCTGCATATTTCTTTTTAGAATAGTTGATTGATCAAAACAATTTTCCTCTTAAAACCTCAGTTTCCTCATCTGTAAAGCAGGGATAGTCATAATTTCAATTTGTACTTCACAGCATGTGAGGCTCAAACAACATAATAACAAATAGTATATCCTTCAATAGTTCCATGAATCTGTGACCTCTTTGTTGTAGATATTCCTTCCATTGAAATAAATCAAAACCCATTCACATTTTCTCATCATTTGTTCTATTGTCTATTTTCTCCTATAAATCCTGTACCAAGGATTTACCTGTTGCTCTGGTAGGATAGGGAGGGGGTAGAGCCCCTTCCTCTAGGGTTTCTGACCTATGGGACATAAATGTTATCCTTGATCTGTTCCATCTCTGCATTTCTAATATGAAAATTTCAATCATTGTTATTATTATCATTATTACTTATTATACAGAGTTGTTGTTAAGGATCAAATGAGACAGACAATGCTTATAAAAGACTAAGTAATTCTAAAACAAAATTGGGCTAATGTTATCTTAAAACGGCAAAAATCATAGCATACTCTATTTAGAGTGAATAGTCATACTTCTATTGTCAACTAATAATATGTTTGCTTAAGCCTGGGGCCTTCCAGCTTAGAATAGTTATTACTGTATCTCAATAAAAGGGTACAGACTTGAATTTTACAAGAGTGTGTGATTCACATAAGTCTGGGTCAGGGAGCCAGGCTCAGTTTGCCTACAGAGAGGCAATGAAGCTCATTGAAAAGTTCAAATTCTGGGTTCAAATTATGGTGCTATACCTGTGTTTAATACCTGTGACTTTGGGCTTTTACCTTTGCTGGGTTTCAGTTTTCTCATTTATAAAATGAAGGATATTGGAATTGAGGATCTGTAAGTCTTCTTCTGGCTTTTTAATCAGTGAGGTTCTTATATGTGACAGTTTTCCCCAAGGTTTATGGGTATACTTAAGCTAAGAAATGATTAACCTTTCTAAGAGACTTCATACAAAGTCATACCTCATACAAACCTCATAGCTAGCTCCCAATTGAGTGTTTCTTTTTTTGTTACACACACACACACACACACACACACACACACAAATGCATACACATATTTTGTGTATTTATGTGAATGTATATATGTATACAAAACACATACATATATTGTATGTATATGATGTATTTGTATATTCATATGTGTATATATGTATATGTGTGTGTATGTATTTATACTCGCTGATGTAAACTCACCAGGTTTAATTTTCACTGACCTTCAGCCCTGGGCTACAGAGGCCTTTTCTCTGAGTCTCAGCCTGTTAAGATTTATACACACAGCTATAACAAAGATCTGGCTTAGCCCGAGAGGGGTTCTGAGGCTTTGAAGGGAGACAAGATCTCCATCCAGGCAGTTCTAGGGAGATTACTTTGCTCTGAACAGATAACTCAATACAAAGAAGAGGAAGAAAAAGCAGAGGGGTGGAGAGAACGGGAGGGGAAGGGAGGGGGAGAGAGTGAGAGAAGTAGCAGCAGACAATTTCATAGAGCCCAAGCCAGACGAGATATTCTCTGATGACCAAGGGGAAGGCTTTGATAAATGGTAGGGCAGCTCCTCAAATCCTGCACCCTGAAAGTGGGGGTGGATCACTGTAGGAAATCATATGGGAGCCCCTGCTGAGGGAGTCAGGGAGACAGGGGAAATAGTTCAGGAAATAAAAAAAATGTTAATATTACAAGACTGAAATCCAACTGAGTATAATTCTAGACTTTCAAGTTCCGTTTTCAAATCCTGGAGAAAGAAAGACAGCTAGCTGCTGACTCTACCTTGTCACACTGGTTTTAAGCTGTGGAATCCTGTAAAACTTTTTCCTTCTTGGAGAATTGTTCAAAGTGAGATATAAATAATACATGAAGTATGCACATTATATTGGTGTTCATCATGGCAGAAAACCATCTTTAAGGATACCAGGATCTGTACTTGAATGCAAAGATATCTGTGTTCAAACAAACTTTGTCATGTTGTAGAGTCCCCTGGGCACCCAGGGCATTGTTTCTGCTGCAGATGCTCACAACACCCGGGACCAGAACATGCCAGTCCAAGGAAGAGATGGCATGCTGCTGCTGAGCTGCCCAACGTGTCCTTTGGCAGGAGCATAATGGGAAAAAAAAAAAAGCAGAGGACACAGAACCAAAGACCTAAGGGAAAGATCAAGTTCTTCCAGTTACTATTTGTGTGTCCTTAGGCATTTCATTTTATCCCCACAAGCACCACTTTCCCTATCTGTAAAATGAGGATAATAACTCCTTAAATTAGCTCCTTCATAGGGTTGTAAGGTTCAAATGAGAGCAAGTGCTTTGTAACCTTAGAGCCCTGCATAAATGTGGCCTCGTTATTATGCTGCAGATGGCAGAGGAAGAGGAGGAATGAAGGAGAGGAGAAAAGACAAAGATGTCATATAGAACAACAAACTTCAGAGTGACCAATATGGACAAGTTAGGGAAGAACAAATCAAAGTCAATTTTCTGTAGTTGAAGAAACGTAATTAGGTCTTATATGAACTGATGCAGAGTGAAGCAGAAACAAAAAAAAAAAAAAATGAAATATGGCTGCAACATCATAAATGAAAAATATTCAGAAGAATTTCAGACACACATTTCAAGCAATAGTGCCATCGCTGGAACAAATGTGAGGCATTCTAAGTGGGGGAGGGAATCTCATTTCTCACCTGGCTGCACTCCTGACAGATTCCTTTTGGGTGTTGTCTTCCCCTGTCATGCTGGGTTTAGATACAAAGGACCTGTCTTGCTTGTACCAGTTTGGGCAAGTCATCTCCCTGAGCCCCAGTATTCTCATTTCTAAATAGATTAGATTAAATAGCTTCTAAGAGATATTCAATTCAATAAACACTTATTAAACTCCTACTATGTACCAGATACAGTGCTAAGTGCTGGGGATACAAAAAGAGATAAAAGACAAAGATATCAAAGAGCTTCCAATTTAATGGGAGTAGAGAATATGTAAACAAATATATACAAAGCAAGCTACATAAAGGACATAAAGGAAATAATTAACACAGGCTAAGCACAGGGATTAAAAGGAGCCTAAAGGTTTCCTGTGGAAGGTGGAATTTTAGTTGGAATTTAAAGAAAACCAGGGAGGTTAGTAGTCAGAGCAGAGAAGGGAGAGCATTTCAGGCATAGAGCACAGTTAGAAAAATCCTTGCTTATGTAATAGTCAAGAGGCTAGTGCCATGGGATCATTGAAGGATACCTGTTGAGAGTAAGGTGAAAGAACTGAAAAGCTAAGAAAGGGCAAGGAGAGGAAAGCTTTTGAATGACAGGAAATTGTGTATTCGCTCCTAGAGACAAAAGCAAGCCATCGGAGTTTATTGAATAGGGGGTGGCATGATCTGCCTTCCATTTTAGAATAATCACTTTAGTGATTGAATGGAGGATAAATTGGAGTGGGAAGAGACTTGAGGCAGGCAGACCTACCAGCAAGTATTGTGATCCTGGTGTGAGGTGTTGAGAGCCTGCAGCAGGATGGTGAGACTGTCAGAGGAGAGAAGGGGACATATTTAACAGGCATTGGCAATAGCTTGGATATGGAGAGTGGGGAGAGGTTAGAGGTAATGAGGGGCTGAGAAGATGATGTAAGAGGAGAGGTAGGGGTAGGGGAAATATTTAGGGGAGAAAATAGTAAGTTTGGGACACATTGAGTTCAAGATGTCTATTGTACACCCAATTTCAGATGTCTAAAAGCCAGTTATAGAGTTGAGATTTGAAGTCAGCACAGAGATTAGAGCAAGGATTTAAGAATCACCAACATGGAGATAGGAATTAAATTCATGGGAGAGGAGGAATTCATCAAGTGAAGTGTATAGAGAAAGAAGAAAAGAGGGCCTAGGACAGAACCCTAAGGTCTATCTTTAGTTAGGCGATGTAATTGTATGATCCTATGATAACTGATGACATATGAGAAAATGGCCTAAAAGACGCCATCAGAGACATTCATGGCTTGAAAAAGTGGATAGGTCTTGGAACAGAAATAAGAAATAAGAGATAGACAGTCTATATATCACACTTGTATTCATGAAATATTAAAAAAAAAAAAGAGGGAAAGCCTCTAGCTTATTGCCTAGATCTTCCATAGAGGATTTATGGAAAAGACACACAGAATGAGTTCGTGTAGATTGAGGGAGAGGACATTTGTACCAAAAAGATCATAGCTCTAGCAAATTATAAGGGGAAACAATAGGATAGGGGAAGAGGAAAAGCCCTTCTCTTGATTTGGATGAAAAGGGGCTTAGTGTCTAGACAGCACAGAAATAATTCATCCACCTTTGCATCTCTTCCACACATCTTCTCATTCTTCCAATATCAGTTCTTTTAAAGAAACAATTTTTTCCCCCTTATATCATTTAGTCCTGACTTTTTGTCTTTGGATGGCTAGGTAGCTCTATAGTGTATAGAATACCAGTCTGAAGTCAAGAAGACTCATCTTTATGAGTTCAGATCTGCCCCAGAAACTTACTAACTGTGTGATCCTGGGTACATCACTTCACCGTTTGTCTCTTTTCCTAATCTAAAATGAGTCGGAGAAGGAAATGACAAACCACTCTAATATCTTTGCCAAGAAAACCCTAAATGGACTCATGAAGAGTTGAACAAGACTGAACCACAACAAATCTTGTCCTTTAGCTCTTTGGAAAGGACACTGTTCACCTTTTTTTTTTTTTTTTTTTTTTTTTTTTTTTTTTTTTAAAACAGACACCCTAGCTGTTGTAACTTCAGAGAGGAGCTTTGTTTCTCCTCTGTGATCTCCTCTCCCAGAATGATGTCCTGAGCTGATTTCAATTTGGGGATTAGTGTAGCCAAAGCACAAAATCTACCTTTTTCTGCATAGCTAATGATCTCCATTATGCTGTTTATCTTTTCTCCTCCTTCATACTCCCAGCTTAGCATAATCTTTGGAGCTTATAAAGGCTTACCAGAGACTTAAAATTCTTCCTAGGCAAGGAATAATTCTTATAAGACAATATATTGATGAACTAAATGTACAAGATTCAGAAACTCACTGTGTTAACTTTTCTCTTTGGCTCTCCCTCCATGGTACAATGAAGTAGAGGAGGAACATTACTTTGTTCAGTCTCCATACCCCAAATACTATCTCCTAAAAGAAATTTTGAAAATTTACCCAGTAGCTGGGATGACCATACAGAGAGCTGGGAAACAAACCTGCCCCTTAATACTGATTGGGCTCCAAGATTCCAAAATTGGCACCCTCCCCTTTGTTTATTTTGAAAGGAGAAAGCTGTGGAGCAGAGGAAAGAGCAGTGGTTGAGATTCAGGAGACTCAGATCTTAGTCTGTGCTCTGCCAATAATGAGCTGTATGACATTGAGCATGCACTTTGCCTTAGTTTTCTCTTCTGTAAAAATAAGGATTGGACTGGTTGATTTTTAGGTTTCTTCTGGTCCCATGATCTTCTGGAAGGTGCAGCTAGCTCTGGAATACACTTATTTCTAAGTGTGGAACTTTTCTTTTTCATTTCCTGTTTAATCCTTCTGCTGAGAATTCTATTGTCTTAATGAATTTAGAGTAAAATGAATATTTACGCTTAACAAGCATTTATTAAGTGCTTGCTATGCACAGATCAGTATAGTAGGCATAGAATGACATTTAAAATTAAATAACACATGTTCTTGAACTCAAGCACTTTATAGCCTAATAGGGTAGAGGCCAGGAAAGCTAGGTGGTATAGTGGATAGAATAGGGGCCTTGGGTCAGGAAGACTCATCTTCCTGAGTTCAAATCTGATCCAGACACATACTAGCTGTGTGACCCTGGACAAGTCACTTAACCCCCATTTGTCTCAATTTCCTCATCTGTCAATTGTGCTGGAAAATGGAATGGTAAGCCACACCATTGGCTAAGAAAACCCCAAATGGAGTCACAAAGAGTGGACAGGATTGAATGACTGAACAACAGGGGAGATAGGATGCATTTACAAATAACTATACTGTGACCTGGAATAAAATAAAAATATATAAAAGATGAAGAGAGTTGAATATGAAATCTGATGAAAGAAAGGTCACTTCTAGTTAGAGAGATCAAGAAAGGCTTTGTAGAGAGAGGCATTTGAGTTGGGTCTTGAAATAAGTGGATAAGAATTCAACAAGAAAAGATGGAAGGGATTTCAGTAAGTCTTGGCTTCGAATCTAGGCTCAGTAACTTACTAGTTGTGAGACCACAAGCAAGTCATTTAACCTCATTAAGACAGTTTCTTCATTTGTAAAATGGTGGCAACAATACTCATATTACATTTTCCCCAAGGTTGTTTGTAAGGCTCAGGTGAAATAACTTAATTAAATAATTTTGTACTACCCACCCTTCAAGGTCTAACTCAAATGCTACTTTGTCCATGAAGCTTGCCTTGATCTCTCCAGTCAGATCTTCCCTTCATCAGATTTCACAGTTATTATTTTAGCTATTGCTAACTGTTATTTCCCATTAATAAGAATCCATTTTCTTTCTCTCCCCCCCCCATCCTCTGTTTGAGAAAGAAAAAAGAAAAATGAAATGAACATAAGAAATGTGTATGGTCAATCCAAACGAATTCTCACATTGGCCCTATAAAAACATGTTTCATCCTTCACTCTCTCACATGTTAGAAAATGAATAGCACAATTCAGATTGGTCCTCTGGAATTACTCTCTCTCTCTCTCTCTCTCTCTCTCTCTCTCTCTGGTGACTTGCCCAGGATCACACAGCTAATACATATTAAGTTTCTGAGGTTCTTCTGATTCCAGGGCTGGTGCTATATTCACTGAAATCATTCTTGTTCATTAAACTGATCCGTGTACTTAAGCCTTTCAAAGTTGTTTGTCTTCATGTTATTGTTCTTGTATCAATTATGCTCCTGACTTTGCTTATTTCATTCTACATCATAAAATACTTTCCCAGTTTCTGCCTCTTTTAATAATTCTTTCATTAGCACAATAATATTCCATTATATTTATATACCATAATTTGTTTAGCCATTCTCCAATTGATGCACACTCCTTTAGGTTTCTAGTTCTTCATTGCTACAAAAAGAACTCAAGGCTGATAGTGAAGCTTCAGTGGCTCCTTATTTCTTTTATGATAAAATACAAGCTCCTCTGTAATTTAAAGCCTTTCCTTCACAATATGATTCCCTCCTATCTTTTTTTTTACATTGTTAGGTTAATTTTATTTTTTAATTAATAAAATTGATTTTGTTGCTTTCCTACCTCCACTCCCCTTTGCAAAGAGAGAGAGAGAGAGAAAGAGAGACAGAGAGAGAGACAGAGACAGAGAGAGAGAAGAGAGAGAGAGAGAGAGAGAGAGAGAGAGAGAGAGAGAGAAAGAGAGAGAGAGAGAGAGAGAGAGAGAGAGAGAAGAAAGAAAAGAGAAAGAAAATCAAAATCATTGTAACCTCTTATAAAGGGGACTTTGTAACATTGTAAGGTTTGGTGAAGAAACCACAATATTACTGGCAAACAAGAGTAGCTAGAGAAACTCATCAAAGGGAATCCTTTTTTCTTGCCATAAAATAAAATAGAGAGCTATCTATTACATAGATATAAAAACATATATATATATGTTTTATATGTTTATATATGTTTTCCATCTGATTTATCTTTGTCTTCTCTGCTTTATATAGATTTAAAGATAGATATATCATATATATTATATATCTGTTATATCTATCTTTGTTTCTCTATAAAATAGAAAAGAAAGGGAAACATCTAGAATTGCTTTATTTGTAACAGCAAAAACTAGAAGCAACCACATATTCAATGATTAAGAATGGCTGAATAAGTTATATATGATATGAATAGAGTGGAATATTATGATGCCACAAAACGTAATAACATGAAAAATACAAGGAATTATGAAAAGACCAAATATGATAATATTTGTGTGATAAAAAAGCAGAGTGACAAAATCAGAGATGTATATATTCAGATTACAACAAACAATCAAAAAGAAAGGTAAAAAATAGAACTTCAAATAGATATTGACATGGGCACAAAGCAAATGCATTTTGTTGTCTGTAAATTTTGTTTGGTTTTACTTGGTGAATGCTAAAGGTTGTATGTAACATCTGATTCCTCATGTTATGTTTTTGTCTGGTTTTTTTTTGTTGATTATTACATTTATGAGAAAAAAGAAAATAAATTGATAATTAAGCAAAGTGTTTTAGGCTGGGATATTTTTGTTTTGTTCTAATTCTTTAAGAGCAGATAAGGAAAGGTTGAAATTCTTTGGATAATTTGCAAAAATAATGTGCATCACTTTGAATGTATGATAGCTGGAAATAGCCTCCTTTTGTTTATGTAGTATTAATTATGTAGTATCAATGTAGTAGTAATTAATTAATTAATGTAATAGTTTGTGTATAATTAATTACAATTAATTATAATAGTATAAGAGGATACTATTATAAGATCATAGTTTTAGAGCTAGAAATTAATTTCAGGAGTCATCTAATCTAACTCCTTTTTTTCTTTTTTATAGATGAAGAGACTGAGGTCCATGCAATTGTTATATTAGTTGCATGAGATCACATAGTAAATATTAGCAGTGGAATTTGAACCTAGTTCCCCTGACCAGAGAAAAGATACATTTTCCACTATACTGTTTTGTATTTTCTTATGCTTAATAAAAATTGTATGTTTAATAATAAATCAGAGTATAACTCTAGAACTGGGAGGAACTATAAAGGTCATCTAGCTCAACCCTCCTCATTTCACAGTTGAAGAAACTGAAACAGCATTTAATTGACTTATTCAAGTTTACACAGGTTGTAAGTAGCAATGCCTAGATTAGATCATCTGACTATAAATTCAGGGCTCTTTTCATTTGTCAGTCTTTTATATTATTTTTTGTGGATAATTCAGAGAAATGTAGGCTAACTTGTAGGACAATCAGATGAGTTTGGAATGGGTTGAATAACCAGGCCCAAAGAACAGATCAGTAAATTAATAATAACATTGTCATCATCATTGTCATAGTCATCATCATTTTTTTTCAATATACTTTCCATTTCATTTCATTTAATCCTCACAACTATTCTTGGAAGTAAACCATAAACATTCTCATTTTGCAGATAAGGAAACTGAGACTGTGGGAAATTAAATTACTTGCCCAGGATCACTCATTCATCTAGCAAGTGTTTGATTCAAATACAAATCTTTCTGACTATATTCAAGACTCTATCCATTGTGGAAAATCCTTGTAGATAACTCAAGGCATTTGTTTTTAATTCTATACTGTTGAGCATTTTTACCAATAAATTGGATGAAAGCAAAGACCATACACTTTTGTGTACATAAGTAAAAGAAGAGAAATTTGAACCAGCATCCTCCGAATCCAAATTTTGTTTTTGTTCCCCATTGTGCCACATTGTTTCTTGCACTTGAGTCTATGACATGAGGACTGGTTTATGAAACTGGGAATGTTTAGTCTAGAATAGAAAAGACTCAGGGATGGAAGATGAAGTGAGATCACAGTTATGTTCAAGTATTTGAAAAGCTGTCATGTCAAAGAGGGATTAGACGTACTCTGCTTAGTCCCAGTGTGAAGGACCAATTTAGGGAGGAAAATTCAGGTTTGATGTGTGGACAAAAAAAGCTTCCTCATGATTAGAGCCCTCCAAAGTGGAATGGAATGCCTTGGGAAGTAGTGGATTCCTCCCCTTCAAGTAAAGACTGAATGGCCATTTGCTGGGTATGTTATAAAGGAATTCCTCTTGGGTATGGGTTTAATTCCATCACTCCTCTGTTATTTTCCAACTCTAAAATTCTGTGATTCTGTGAAATTGATGACTTTTTCTTTGATCTAACTTGTCTGTAGAGATTCAGCCATGCAGAAGGAACATAGAAGATGCACCATTAAATGAAAATATGGGCTGAGGACAATATAGATATAGTCTGGGATATATCTTATAGTAGTCTTTAAATATATTCCTTAGCATTATGGGGCCCAAAGTCATGAACTACATCTCTTAAATTATTGGAGGAACACATAATATCTGCTAAGGGACTGCTAGAATACCCCAGTTGTATCCTAATGTGGTTATAATGGGACATGTTTCTCTATGTTCCAGTATTTCTGTGGAAAAGACATATTATTGCCTGAACAAGGATTAAGGCTAATAAATTACACTCCAGAAAACAGGATACAGATACAACGCAAATACATGTGCAACTATGATAATAAAAATAGAGAAAATTCATCATATACCAGTGAAATGATCTCTAGGCTTGGCTCAGTGGCAAGAGAATGGACAGCTTAAAACCAAGTTTGCCTTGGAGCTGAAATGAAAAGATGGACAATTCCCAAGTGTAAAGAATGTTTACCCTGGTGAATTTTGTAGACATGTGCACCAAGGCAACTGGATTTAGAACATGAGTTGAAGAGAAACAGGGAAAAGTAATTCACAATGTCTGACAGTAAACATGTGTTGTCCAGACAACCTGTCAGCAGGGGAAGAAATTACTCTGAATCAATTGACCAATAAGCATTTATTAAGCACCTACTATGTGCCAGGCAGTGTACTTGGCCAATTGGGGTTCAAAGACAAAAATAAACAGTCCCTGAAGAAGCATATATTATATGGAGACAACACACATATCATATATAAGTGTATGTGTATGTGTATTTATATATTTGCACATATATACATGCATATATACACATATCAAATATAGATACAATAATATACAAATATATTCTCACACATATATGTACATATACACAGAGATACATGTGTATAAACATGTACCTATTTATAAATGTGTTTTTACAACTGGTTCACAGACTGTACAAAAATAGGTAGCAGTCTGGGTTTGGGTGGGCCATAGTTTGCTAACCCCTGATCTAGAGCTTTCCAAAAGTATTTATTTTCATGGAGAAAACATATCTGAATAGTTGTATTCTTTTATCCTTGCATTTTGGAAACATGCATGTATGTCTGTTGTCTGGCATTTTATTCCATTTGATGGCATAGTGGGTAGAATGCCAAGGGTGGATTTGGGAACACATAAGTTCAAATTTGATTTCAGATATTAGCTATGTGATCCTGGGCAAATCACCTGACTTCTATTTGCCTCAGTTTCCTCATCTGTAAAATGAGGATAATAATAGAATTCTTGTAAGGATCAAATGAAATAATAATTTTTAAAGCATTTAGCACAGTGCTAGGCATATAGTGAGTATTATATGAATGTTAGCTATCATTATTATTGTTATTATTATTAATTACCACTACTCCTTGTTGGCCATGGTAGTCACCCACTCAGTCATCATGTACTGGGTATGCATTCAGTCACAAAAGGCCATAGAACAATGCTGGAGTATAGTTCACTGTCTCAAAGATGGAGAAAGGCAGTGACAAAAAATGATCCAGTTATCAAAAATAGTCACAATATGTTTCAACTGAACTACTGGGGAAATTTTTTTATATAAATCACAGCTCCAATTGCTTAGCAAGTCTTGGGGCCCTGGGAACAGAGGGCGATAGTGATAAGAATAATAACAATTATTAAAATGACTATTGGCATTTATAAAGCACTTTCCATTCATTAGCTCACTTCATTCTCAGCAACTACCCTGTGAGGTTGGTAGCCAAAATGATATTATCCTTGTTTTTGGATGAGTGTGGGAAAACTGAGGCTCAGAGGTCTAAGCCCACGGTCATTTAATTGAGCAAGGATACTCATTCCTTAAGAACATTCCCGTCCAAAGTCAAGGTAGCTAGAATTGCTTCAACATGTGACAGTTTTCTCCTTGTATTTTTAACAGTTTATTTTTGATGCTAATAATAGTAATAATGCCCATATATACTGGTATAATTTCTCACCCTTTAAAAGGGATGTTTTACTTCTAAACAGGAATGGCAATGGATTATTTGTTAGTTGTTCCTAGATTGTCAAGAATTTTTAGAGATCATGTAGTCAAACAATCAATTAACAACATATATTTTGAGGAACTTCAGTGTGCTGGTTATTTTGTTAAATGCTAGAGATACCAGTATAAAAAAATGAAATAAAACCTGCCCCCAAGGGATACTGGAGGAGAAAACACTTATTTATTTAGATATATACAGAATATATATATATATATATATATATATATATATATATATTCTGTATATATCTAAATAAAGCAGTAATTGGAGAGATCTAGAAAACCTTCATGCAAAAAGGAGTGGTGCTTGAGCTCTATAGACTGGCTCCTGTAGATAGGAATGGATTCTGGAAAATAAGATTCTTGAAGGTGGTAGTCTGTTCCCTCATCCCCTATTCTTGTCCTCCTTGAAAGGCTCTGTAGAGTTTAAAAGGTCTTAACAATGGCTAAGTATTCTTCTTTTACTTTTAGTAAAAAAGAGACTTGTGGCCTTTGGACCACACTCCTGAGTAGCTCCCACAGCCAACGATAAGCAATTAAGCCCACTGGATTGCGTCGGTATGCAGGTCAGGAGTTTAGAGGTAGGAGGTAGAAGGTGGGGGATGTGTTTGCAGAGGAGGAGTAATGGGGGAGGGGATAAATTATACAATGGAAAAATGCATATTTATTCCTCAGAATTTTACAGGGTGGGAAGAAATACCAGAGTAAATATAGCAAATTATTTCAATTCCCCAGTGCTTCTGTTAATCTCAGGAAAATTGGTAAATTAACTCTTTTAGACCATTTCATAGCAATAAAGGGTTCTCTAATGGCTCAAAAGATTTAGTGTTTCTCCCAAAGGCTGTTTACACGACATCAAACATCTGGATATGAGGAAACATCTGGAAGAATAACCCAATCCTTGACTCGTAGACTGGATGCCTGCCATTGTGCTGACAGCAGAGGAGTTGTGCTTTTCTCTAGGGAACCATTTAACCTCTCTGAGCCTTAATTTTCTCATCTGTAAAATGGGGATAGTAATATTTTCAGTAATTCCCTGAGTTATTGTGAGATTCAAACAACATAATTAATGCCAGCAGTTTAACAAACCTCAAAATGCTATATCAATATAAGGTTATCATTAATTATTATTATTAGGATTTGAGAGAATTGGTTCTGTTATATATAAATGAATTTTTTCCTTTGAGATATCAGGATATATATAACATCTTTTCCTTCTGAAGTCTTGGGACAAGAGGCTTGGTGTTTCATAAACAGTATTATAAATAATAACTTCTGTCCTCAAGTACTAATTCCTCCCTCTCTTCCTTGAGAAGACAAGTTGGAAGCCTAGGGTTCAAATTCCTTCCCTGATGAATACTCCAGTGTGACATTAGACAGTGACCTCTCTTGGTCATAATTATTCATTGGAAAAAGGAGGAGGTTGGATTAGATAGCCTCTAAGGTCCCTTCTAGCTCTAAAATTACATTCCTATTATCCTTGTCCATCAGATTACAATGTGTGATTTCATGGAGGTGTATACTTTTTGTGAATATCACCCAGAATTTATGAATATCTCTCAGAATGGCAGAATCCTCCTGTTTCTTCAGGACAGGAAGAAACTTCACCTGAAGGTGTCTGTTGTTGAGTTGACTTTGTGAATACCTTTTTGGGGAGTATTTGTCTATTGTTTGAGGAGGATAAACTTGGGGTATTGCTGTTCCCAGCATGAGCTTCTGTATCACAAGGATTGTGGAGAATAGTCAGCTGTTGGGAGATGACCTGGAAGATGAAGAAGTAACACTAGGTGATCTTTAAGGATTCCTTAAATTCTAATACTTAGCTGATCTTTCCAAAGCATTTAAAAATTTTTTTTCTCTTTTTTTAAATTTTATTTTATTTGCATAACATATGTGTGGGTAATTCTTCAACAATAACCCTTACATAGCTTTCTGTTACAAATTTTTCCCCCCAACTCCCCACTCCTCCCCTAGATGGCAGGATATCCACTACATGTTAATTATGTTAAAATATTGGCAAATCAAATATATGTATACATATTTCTAAACTTATCATTGTTGTGCAAGAAAAATCTTATCTACACAAAAAATATATCAGATAAAGGAAACACAATGTAAGCAAACATCAATCAAGGAGTATGAGAATGTTATGTTGTGGTCCACATTTCACATCCCTCTCTCTGGGTGTATATGGCTTTCTTCAGTGAACAATTGGAGGTGGTTTGAAACATTTCATTGTTGAAGAGAGCCATGCCCCTCAGAATTGATCGTCATATAGTACTGTTGTTGCCGTGTATAATGATCTCCTGGTTCTGCTCATTTCACTCAGCATCAGTTCATGTAAGTCTCTCCAAGCCTCTCTGAAATCATCTTGCTGGTCATTTCTTACAGAACAATAATATTCCATAATATTCATATACCATAATTTATTCAGCCATTCTCCAATTGAAGGGCATCTATTCAATTTCCAGTTTCTAGCCACCACAAAAAGGGCTGCCACAAACATTCTTGCACATGTGGGGCCCTTTCCTTCCTTTATGATTTCTTTGGGATATAAGCCCAATAGAAATGCTGCTGGGTCAAAGGGTATGCACAGTTTGATAACTTTTTAAGCATAGCTCCAAATTGTTCTCCAGAATGGCTGTATCCGTTCACAGCTCCACCAACAATGCATCAGTGTCCCAGCCCTCCCACATCCCCTCCAACATTCATCATTAACTTTTCCTGTCATTTTAGCCAATCTGACAGGTGTGAAGTGGTACCTCAGGGTTGTCTTGATTTGCATTTCTCTGATCAATAGTGATTTGGAGCACCTTTTCATATGACTATAAATAGTTTTAATTTCATCCTCTGAAAATTGTCTGTTCATATCCTTTGACCATTTATTGATTGGAGAATGGCTTGAATTTTTATAAATATGAGACAATTCTCTATATATTTTAGAGATGAGACCTTTATCAGAACCCTTAAATGTAAAGATGATTTCCCAATTTATTGCTTCCCTCCTAATCTTGTCTGCATTGATTTTGTTTGTACAAAAACTTTTTAACTTAATATAGTCAAAGTTATCTATCTGGTTTTCAATTAAGAGTTCCAGTTCTTCTTTGGACATAAATTTATTCCATCTTCATAGGTCTGAGAGGTAAACTATATTACATTCCTCTAATTTACTTATAGTATCACTCTTTATATCCAGATCATGAACCCATTTAGATCTTATCTTGGTATGTGGTGTTAGATGTGGGTCAAGCCCTAATTTCTTCCACACTAGTTTCCAGTTTTCCCAGCAGTTTTTGTCAAATAGTGAATACTTATCCCAAAAGCTGGGGTCTTTAGGTTTATCAAAAACTAAATTGCTATAGTTATTGCCTAGTTTGTCTTGTGATTCTATCCTATCCCACTGATCGACTACTCTATTTCTTAGCCAGTACCAAATGGTTTTGATGACCGCTGCTTTGTAATATAGTTTTAGATCTGGTACAGCAAGTCCACCATCGTCAGCCTTTTTTTTCATTAATGCCCTTGAAATTCTTGACCTTTTGTTTTTCCAAATGAACTTTGCTACTATTTTTTCTAGATCTGTAAGATAATTTCTTGGGAGTTTAATTGGTATGGCACTAAATAAGTAAATTAGTTTGGGTAATATTGTCATTTTTACTATATTCGCTCGGCCTACCCATGAGCATTTTAAGTTTTTCCAATTGACTAGGTCTGATTTTATTTGTGTGGAAAGTGTTTTGTAGTTTAGTTCATATAGTTCCTGACTATCCATTGGCAGATAAATTCCCAAATATTTTATACTATCAACAGTTATTTTGAATGGAATTTCTTTTTGTATCTCTTGCTGCTGAACTTTATTGGTAATATATAAAAATGCTGATGATTTATGTGGATTTATTTTGTATCCTGCAACTTTGCTAAAGTTGTGAATTGTTTCTAGTAGTTTTTTAGTTGAGTCTTTAGGGTTCTCTACGTATATCATCATGTCATCTGCAAAGAGTGATACTTTGGTTTCCTCATTACCTACTCTAATTCCTTTAATCTCTTTTTCTTCTCTTACTGCCAAAGCTAACATTTCTAAGACCATATTAAATAGTAATGGTGACAGTGGGCAGCCTTGTTTCACTCCTGATCTTATTGGGAATGGTTCTAGTTTGACTCCATTACATATGATGCTTGCTGAAGGTTTTAAGTAGATACTACTAATCATTTTAAGGAAAAGCCCATTTATTCCTATACTCTCCAGTGTTTTTAATAGGAATGGGTGTTGGATTTTATCAAAGGCTTTTTCTGCATCTATGGAGATAATCATATGATTTTTATTAATTTGGTTATTAATATAATTGATTATGCTAATAGTTTTCCTAATATTGAACCAGCCCTGCATTCCTGCTATAAATCCTACTTGGTCATGATGTATTATCCTGGGGATGACTTTCTGTAATCTTGTTGCTAAAATCTTATTTAAAATTTTTGCATCAATATTCATTAGGGAAATGGGTCTATAGTTTTCTTTCTCACTTTTCTCCCTATCTGGTTTAGCTATCAGCACCATATCTGTGTCATAGAAGGAATTTGGTAGTACACCTTCTTTCCCTATTTTTTCATATAGTTTATATAGTATTGGGATTAATTGTTCTTTGAATGTTTGGTAAAATTCACATGTAAATCCATCTGGCCCTGGAGATTTTTTCTTAGGGAGTTGATTAATAGCTTGTTCTATTTCTTTTTCCAAAATAGGGCTATTTAAATAATTTATTTCCTCTTCTGTTAATCTGGA
>JAJPUD010006236.1:34163-69642 GCA_023553655.1 Myrmecobius fasciatus | reverse complement strand
TAATGGTGACAGTGGGCAGCCTTGTTTCACTCCTGATCTTATTGGGAATGGTTCTAGTTTGACTCCATTACATATGATGCTTGCTGAAGGTTTTAAGTAGATACTACTAATCATTTTAAGGAAAAGCCCATTTATTCCTATACTCTCCAGTGTTTTTAATAGGAATGGGTGTTGGATTTTATCAAAGGCTTTTTCTGCATCTATGGAGATAATCATATGATTTTTATTAATTTGGTTATTAATATAATTGATTATGCTAATAGTTTTCCTAATATTGAACCAGCCCTGCATTCCTGCTATAAATCCTACTTGGTCATGATGTATTATCCTGGGGATGACTTTCTGTAATCTTGTTGCTAAAATCTTATTTAAAATTTTTGCATCAATATTCATTAGGGAAATGGGTCTATAGTTTTCTTTCTCACTTTTCTCCCTATCTGGTTTAGCTATCAGCACCATATCTGTGTCATAGAAGGAATTTGGTAGTACACCTTCTTTCCCTATTTTTTCATATAGTTTATATAGTATTGGGATTAATTGTTCTTTGAATGTTTGGTAAAATTCACATGTAAATCCATCTGGCCCTGGAGATTTTTTCTTAGGGAGTTGATTAATAGCTTGTTCTATTTCTTTTTCCAAAATAGGGCTATTTAAATAATTTATTTCCTCTTCTGTTAATCTGGATAATCTATATTTTTGTAGATATTCCTCCATTTAATTTACATTATCAAATTTATTGGCATAAAGTTGGGCAAAGAAACTCCTAATTATTACTCTAATTTCCTCTTCATTGGAGGAAAGTTCTCTTTTATCATTTTTGAGACTAATAATTTGATTTTTTCTCTTTCCTTTTTTTAATCAAATTAACTAAAGGCTTATCTATTTTGTTGGTTTTTTCATAAAACCAAATCTTACTTTTATTTATTAATTCAATAGTTTTCTTATTTTCAATTTTATTGATCTCCCCTTTAATTTTCAGAATTTCCAATTTGGTATTTAATTGAGGGTTTTTAATTTGGTCTTTTTCTAGCTTTTTTAATTGTAAGCCCAGTTCATTGATTTTCTCTTTCTCTGTTTTACGCAAGTAAGCATCTAGAGATACAAAATTACCCCTTATAACCGCTTTAGTCGTGTCCCACAAATTTTGGTATGTTGTCTCATTGTTGTCATTCTCCTGGATGAAATTTTCGATTGTGTCTATAATTTGCTCTTTCACCCATTCGTTCTTCAGGATTAGATTATTTAATTTCCAAATAACTTGTGGTCTATTTTCTCCTGGCCTTATATTACATGTGAGTTTTATTGCATCATGATCTGAGAAGGATGCATTTACTATTTCTGCTTTTCTGCATTTGATTTTGAGGTTTTTATGCCCTAACACATGATCAATTTTTGTATAAGTTCCATGAACCCCTGAGAAAAAAGTATACTCCCTTCTATCACCATTCAATTTCCTCCAGAGATCTATCATACCTAACTTTTCTAGCCTTTTGTTAACCTCCCTAACTTCTTTCTTATTTATTTTGGAATTTGATTTATCTAATTCTGAGAGAGCAAGGTTGAGATCTCCCACTAGTATAGTATTACTGTCTATTTCTCCTTGCATCTCTCTTAACTTCTCCTCTAGGAATTTGGATGCTATACCACTTGGTGCATATATGTTAAGTATTGATACTGCTTCATTGTCTATGGAACCCTTTAGTAAGATATAGTTTCCTTCCTTATCTCTTTTAATTAGATCTATTTTTGTTTTTACTTGATCCAAGATAAGGATTGCTACCCCTGCCTTTCTTTGTTTACCTGAAGCATAGAAGATTCTGCTCCAGCCCTTTACCTTCACTCTGTATGTATCTCTATGCTTTAGATGTGTTTCTTGTAAACAACATATTGTAGGATTTTGGCTTTTAATCCAGTCCGCTACCTGCTTCCGTTTTATGGGAGAGTTCATCCCATTCACATTCACAGTTAAAATAACTATATCTGTATTCCCTGCCATCTTATTTACCCAGAGTTATGATTTTCTCTTCCCTTTCCCCTCTCTCCCTTCCCTCCTCCCCAGTACTTTGCTCTTGATGACCACCTCCCACCACTAATCCTCCTCCCTTTAGAGTCCCTCCCTCCCCTTTATACCTTTCCCCTAATCCTTCTATTAGTTTATCCCTTTCCTTTTCTCCCCTCCCTCCTACCTTCCCACAAGGAGGGTCAGGCCTTTCTTTGAAGCCAAATGTGTCTGATATACTCTCTTAGAGTCCAATCTAATGAGAGTAAGGTTTACACAATACTCATCACCCTCCCTTCTTTCCCTCAATTATATTAGATCTTCTATGTCTCTTTATGAGATTTTGCCTTATTTTACCTCCTTTATTTTTACTTTATTTTGCCTCCTTTTCCCCCTCCCCCCTTTTTTCTTTTTCAGTATGGTATCCCTACCACCTCTAATTTCTTTTTCATTATTATCAAAGAAAAATCAAATTATACTGCCATTCTTTAAGAATACCTATAGTAGAAATATAGTTCTCAAGAGTTTTCCTTTTTACCTTTTTATGCTTCTCTTGAGTTCTCTATTTGGAGGTCAAATTTTTTGTTCAGATCTGGTCTTTTCATTAGAAATAGGTGAAATTCTCCTGTATCATTGAATAACCATCTTCTTCCCTGGAAGATGATGCTCATTCTAGCTGGATAACTTATTCTTGGCTGTAATCCAAGTTCTTTTGCCTTTCGGAATATCTGATTCCAGGCCCTTCAATCTTTTAAAGTGGAAGCTGACAGATTCTGTGTAATTCTAATTATAGTTCCTCGGTATTTGAACTATTTCTTTCTAGCTGCTTGCAATATCTTTTCCTTGGTGCGATAGTCCTGAAATTTGGCCACGATATTCCTTGGGGTTTTAATTTTGGGGTCTCTTTCTAGAGGTGATCAGTGAATTCTTTCAATGCCAATTTTGCCTTCTGATTCTAAAACACCAGGGCAATTCTCTTTCATGATTTCCTGGAAGATAGCATCCAGGTTCTTTTTTTCATCATGGCTTTCAGGGAGTCCGATAATCCTTAAATTGTCTCTCCTGGATCTGTTTTCAAAGTCAGTTGTTTTTCCTAGGAGATATTTCATATTTTCTATTTTTTCATGTTTTTGTTTTTGTTTGATTGATTCTTGAAGTCTTATTGAGTCATTTACTTCTATTTGTTCAATTTTAATTTTTAAAGTATTATTTCCTTTAGTTATCTTTTTTAGCTCCTTTTGTAGCTGGCCAATTGAATTTCTTGATTCAATGCATTCTTTTTCCATTTTGCCAGTTTTATTTTTCAGTGAATTGTTGTCTTTTTCCAATTCACAAATTTTGTTTTTCAGTTCACCATTTTTATTTTCCAGTGAATTGGTGATTTTTTCCAATTCACCAATTTTGTTTTTCAGTGAACTGTTTTCTTTTTCCAATTCACCAGTCCTATTTTCCAGTTTTTGATATTTCTGTTGCCCTGATCTCAATTTATTTCCCCATTCTTCTTCTAGCTCTCTTTTGAGATTCTTAATGCAATCTTCCAGGTAAGCCTTCTGAAAGGGAGACCAACTTAAGTCTGCTTTTGTGGCTTCATCTGGGATTGTTTTCACAATGTCAGGATCTGGGGACTGTTCTATTTTTTTCTCCGTAAAAGCTTTCTATGGTGAGAGCTCTCTTCTTCTTGCTCATGATTTAAAGTTGGGATATTGGTCCCCAGCAGAAAAAACTGCAACAATTTGTATTTGCCCTGGGGCAGTTTGCCGAGTTGACTTCTGGTCTGAGGCTGGTCGGGCTAGATTTGCACTAGGACCACGTTTTCAGCTGCTCTCGATCCACCCTTTACCAAAGGCAGATCTGCCAAAGCACCTGCCCACAAGCAGAGCAAAGTGGCCCAGGCGTCTCCCATGGGCTTCCTGGGTGCCTAAAATCTGCCCCTCTATTGCTGCCCTGACTTCTGCCCCGGCTGGAGTCTGATTGTGACCAGCAGCCGATTTCCCCTTTGGCTAACCTTCTCTGGAGTTTTTTCAAGGTAGATTTTTGATAGAAGTGCATTGTAGTCCAAATGTTTGGCGAAGCCCTCACTCCAAAACCAGTTCGAAGGCTCACTTTGTCTGGGTCTGAGGGAAGATCTCAGGAGTTCACAGAGAAAGCTGTCTGCAGTTCGCCATCTTGGCTCGGCCCCTGCATTTTAAAGTTTTACCAAGTCCAACAGAAAGAGAATTAGAAATTGGAAATTGAGTCAATGTCCATCAATTGGGGAATAGCTGAGTAAATTATGGTATATTAATATGATGGAATATTATTGTTCTATAAGAAATGATGAGCAAGGAGATTTCAAGAAAGCCTGGAAAGATTTACCTGAACTGATGCTGAGTGAAGTAAAAAAAACCAGAAGGACATTGTACATAGTAACCACAAAATTATGTGATGATAAATTATGATAGACTTAGTTCTTCTCAGCAATGTGGTGATCTAAGACAATTCCAATAGATTTGGGATGGAAAATGCCATCTGCATCTAGAGAGAATCAAAAGACCTAAGTTTAAATTCTGATGATGGTGCTTAGTACCTGTGTGACCTTGGACAAATCATTCAACTTCCCTGCATTTCATTTTCCTCATTTGTAAAATGGTAGTAATAGGACGAGAGAATCTCTGAGGTTTCTTCAAGGTCTATATCCATGAACCTATGACATTTGCAGCTCTGGAGTGGCCATGTCTTCTCCAGGTGGTGCTTAGGAGATGAGAACACTAAGTATCGATGCCTGTGGGTTCAAGCAGAATTTTTTTTTTATTTCAATCGTATTTCATTTTTCCAATTACATGTAGCAAAGTTTACAGTGTTTATTTTTGCAGCATGTTGAATTCCATTTTTTTTCTTCCTCCTTCCCTTATCTCCTCCCTTCCCAAGACAGCAAGCAATCTGATATACGTTATACATGTCCAATTATTTTAAACAAATTTCCATGTTAATGATGTTGTAAAAGAAAAAAATCAGAACAAAAGAGAAAAATCATGAGAAAAACAAACAAAAAGGTGAAAATAGTATGCTTTGTTGCACATTTAATCTCCATAGTTCTGTCTCTGGATGCAGATGGCATTTTCCATTCCAAATCTATTGGAATTGTCTTAGATCATCACATTGCTGAGAAGGGCTAAATCTATCATAGTTGATCATCACATAATCTTATTGTTACTTTGTAAAATGTCCTCCTGGTTCTTTTTACTTCACTCAACATCAGTTCAGGTAAGTCTTTCCAGGCTTTTCTGAAAACTGCCTGCTCATCATTTCTTATAGAACAATAATATTCCATCACATTAATATACCACAACTTATTCAGCTATTCCCCAATTGATGGGCATCTACTCACTTTCCAGTTCCAAGGCAGAAATTTTCCAGTGTCCTCCTCTAATCTTCCCCAACCCCTTACAGTTTTGTCTTAGTTCTAGGACTCAGAGAAGTTGGCTGATCTTGACTTCAAAGCTCATCTCCTCCCACTTTTGGAGTTAGGGAAGCAAGAATTATAGTAGAAAGGCAGAAGACTTCTAGTAATTTCTACCATGAAAAGCAGATGGAAAGTTATAAGGGGTTGCAGAAACTCCAGAGCCAAGACAATTTGATTGAAATACAAATGAACCATGACAACACAGGAGAAAAGGGAACAAACATTTATTGGGTACCTACTATTTTCCAAGTATTCTGCTAAGCATTTTACAATCGTCTCATTTTATTCTCACAACAACCTTGAAGGATGGATTCTATTATCATCCCCATTTTACATTTTAGAAAACTGAGACAAATAGAGATGTCTATTTCTGAGGCAAGATTTGAACTCAAGTCTTTTGACTCAAGCCCACTAAGCTATTTACCTAGATATGTATTGTTGAAATCCACGGCTTAGAATGATCTATGTAAATTTTAGTAAATTTTAAAGTGCTATAACTATGGAAATACAAGTTATCATGTTACGGATGAGGAAACCTAGTCTTAGGTTAAGTGATTCTCTCAAAGTCACATAGCTGTTGTGCCCAATTTCCTATCCCCAATTCCAACATTCTTCCCAATATTCTAGACAGTAGGACCCCTGACACTAGAGAGCAATTGCTTCTTAGAATTCTCAGGTCACAGTAAAGCTTTCCAATTAAACTATGGCTTTCCTTCAAATTCAATCAGGACATTGCCTCTTGATGTCTTCCTTTCTTCTCCATTCAACTTTGATTTGGGTCCAAGAAAGGACTGGCAAGGAAAAGAATTAACAGACTATCTCTCTTGTTTCTATTTCTAAGATCTCAGTAGGAGCTTCTAGGCACCTTAGGGACATCTTGTTCCCAGGAGCACTTTCCACATTTTATGGTCATTTATCAACCAACAAATATTTTACCAAGTATTTGTTATAAGTCCAGCCTTGTTCTAGGCACCTAACTGAATGCCTTCTTCCTCAATGCCCTATTCACCTATCAATCACTCACACCATACAGGTTGGAATTATTCTAAGCTCAATATAAGCTGTGACATGTAATACCCTCCAACTCACTAACTTGCATGAGGGCTGGTGATGGCATTCTAATTTGACTTGCAAGGTCTGTGAGGATAAAGGCCCCCAAAGTTCAATTTCTCTATTCTCTCTCTCTCTCTCTCTCTCTCTCTCTCTGAGTATATATATATATATGTGTGTGTGTGTGTGTGTGTGTGTGTGTGTGTGTGTGTGTCTGTTTACATTCTATATCCTATACTCCTAGTATACTCTATACAGCTCCTCGAGAAGACTGGACACTAAATACATTTCCCTTAAAGGACTTTCTGAATGACTCCCATTTGGAAGATTGAGAGCACATTACTTCATTTGTGTGATTATTTCTACATTAGACTTCTTTGATAACTACACCTAAGGGACCCAAAGACCTCCTTGAATGGTTTATGGGCCTGGGTTTGAATCCCACAGGGAAAGCTTCAAAAGAAATGACCTTGGGGAGTAAAAAGATGAATGATTCTCTCTGCAGGAGCCTAAGAAGCCCTTGCTTCCAATGGTGTTACCATAATTGAACACAAGAGGGCAATAGAGCCCAGGACTACCTGCAAGCCATCTCAATTTTCTGCACTCCCAGTCATGCAGAAGAGCCTTGTTTGTGCACCTGTGCAAAGAAATATCTTCTGATAGATTTTAGAACAAAGACTTGATCCAAAGGCCATTGATGTCACTTTCTCCTAAGCAGCCTCAGCTATCAGGAAAGTGGACATGCACTCTGATTGTCTTTGGCCTGAAATTCCTCAGATTCAACTCTGTCTTTCTCAGTCTTAGATTATTAACGGGTCACTCGGCATAATGGCTGGAATCAGCCCTGGAGTAAGAAAGACGTGGGTGACTCTTATATTGACTATGTGACCTATGAAAATGACTTAATTCAACCTTTCAGGGCCTAGGAGGTTCCCCCAGTATTGGTAGAAATTTGCTTGTACTAATGAAATCAGAAATCTCCTATAACATACCCTGAGGATAAGTCCTTAATTCAAGGGACATTTCTTTCCTAGAGTTATTTTGATTGAGTAAATATACCCTTGTCCCCTATGAAATGTGGACCACAACATAGCATTTTCATGCTCTCTATTGATGTTTGCTTGCATTGTGTTTCCTTTCTCGGATTTTTTTTTCTTGTAGATACGATTTTTCTTGCACAACAATGAAAAGTGTGAAAATATGTATACATATATTAGATTTGTCAAGTATTTTAACATAATTAACATGTAGTGGACTTCCTGCCATCTAGGGGAAGGGAGGGGACTAGGGAGGAAAAATTTGTAACAGAAAGCTTTGTAAGGGTCAATGTTGAAGAATTACCCATACATATGTTTTGCAATAAAAAGTTTTAATTAAAAAAAAAGAAAAAAATATACCCTCGTCCCCAAACCTCCTCCCCCCAAACACAAACAAAAAACCCTTTTATAATTGACCCAAAGATAGGGGTAGTATGGGCTAGTGGATCAATCACTGACAAAGGGGACTGAGTTCAAATTTTGGCTTTGTAATTTACTAACTCTGGTGCTTCTGGGTAATTGTTGCCCTAATAGAGGCCTCGATTTTCATTCTCTCTAAAGATCTGGAGGTTGAACTAGATGATCTTTAAGGTCCAATCCAGCTCTAAACCCTGTCATCTAGTAAAAACTTACTGTCTCTCCTTCCCAGAAGAGCTAGAAACCATATGAGGTCTGACAGGAACAGGGAGAATGAACATCGAGATTGTAGACTGAGCTTTCTGTACAAGTAAGTGTGTCAAAAAGCTCACTGACAGAAAGCTCATGAGCTTGTTCTTCAGGAAGCCAGGCTGGCCCTGAAGGAACTGTTTCTCCAGGCTTGGCTTTCTTCCTGTGTTCTCTTTCCAAAATGACACTTCCTTGTTCTTTTCCTGACTCAAACTTCAGCAAGGATTCTGTAGGAGAAAAAAAAAAGAGGGAGAGAGAGAGAGTCTCAACAGTGGCAGTTGATTTCTATTTATTGGCACCCTGCCTGCTAAAGATACTGAGAATCATAGAATCACAAATGTCAGAGCTAGGGGAGACCTCAGATTCCATTGTGTCCAACCCCCCTCATTTTACAGAAGAGAAAACTGAGGCACAGAGAGATGAAATCATTGGCCAAAGGTCATACAGCTAATTAACCTGAGTAAGTTAGAATTTAAGAACTCTTGCTGAGATTTGAGTATTTAGAATAATTAGTCTCATTAGCTTTAAAGGAAAGGAGGCCCTTTCATATTCTAATTGACAATTTAGCTACACCAAAGTTCTGCTTTAAGTTTGAACATATGCATACATATATTATATATGTATATGTGTACAAATATCTCTCTCTATCTGTATATATAATACAGGTGGATATTTTCTCTGTCTCAGCCTCTGACCCTCTGCCTCTCTTCTCTGTCTCTGTCTCTGTCTGCCTCTCTGTCTCTGCTTCTCTCCTTCCCTCTCTCTCTCTTTGCTTTCCTTCCTCCCTCCCTCCCTCCCTTTCCCTCTTTCCCTCCCTCCCTTCCCCCCCCCTCTCCCTCCCTCCCTCCCTCCCTCTCTTTCTACACACTATGGCATAGTAGATAAAAAGTTAATCTTAGAGTCAGGAAGATCCATGTACAAATCCTACCTCTGCCACATACTGGAAGTATGACAGGTCACTCAGCCTCTCAAAGTGCCAGGCAGCATGAGTTGTCTCACAGGTACTGATCTGCATCCATAGAGAAAATCTTCACCTAAGTGCAATCTATGTAGATAGAGAAGGAAGATAGATATTGACATACACTCATATATAGAGATACAGATACATATGTTTATGAAATAGAGATAGACATATATGTATAAATGTATCTTTATATATAGAAATAGATAATGAAAATATGATAAAAGTAGACATATGTATAGATGTGTTTATATATATAGAAATAGAATAGAAATAGACATATCTGTATAGATATATAGATACATATGTATCTATAATAGAGATAGATATATCTAGATGTTTCTAGATATATACCTAGATATATTTATATATCCATTCTATAACTAGATACATATATGCACACACATGTATCTTTATTCTGTATTTAGATACACATACATATACGCATGTATCTTGATAGAGAATAGATATAAGCATATATGTTTATAGGGATACAGATACTTACATACACACATATCTGTCCTATATAGATATCACTGTGTGTATATACACACACACACATATATATATACCTATATGCCTATATTCCCTATTCTATGTCAAAAGTCACACATGTATGCATTCATGTATTAGTATATATACCTGTGTACACATACACATATATGCAAGGCACTTTTATTACCCTCTATCCTTCATTTACCTTTTACACACACACACACACACACACACACACACATACACATAAAGAGTAAGTTAATTTGGCAATGTAACAATTGTTATCCTTATTTTAAATATGAGGAAATTGAGACCTGATGACATCAACCAATCAGTCAACAAGCTTATTTAAAATGCCCACTGTGTATCAGGTACTGTGCTAAGTTCTGAGAATACAAAAAAAGTGCAAAAGACAGGTCCTGCCCTCAAGAAGTTTATAGTCTAATGGGAGAAAGCATGCCAGAAAGTATATATAAAGAAGATAATTACAGAATAAATTGGAAATAATCAGCAGAAAGATGACATTAACATTGAAGGGGATAAGGAATGGCTTCTCAGATGAGGGAAACCAAGAAAGCCAGGAGGTCACTATGAGGAGGGAGAGAGTTCCAAGCATAATAATTATATATATATATATATATATACACACATATATATATATGCATATACATACATACACACACACATATATATGTATATATATATTTGACAGCCTCTGCTTCAAATTTCCTCTAGCCCAGAATATTCTTCTTGCCATGCAAATAAACCCTTTCCAGGCTAATTCCTATCAATTCCTCAGTGAACCCTCTTTCCTCCTATCTCTCCTCATTCCTTCCCCACCTTGCACAAAATACTTGAACCTATCAGCCCTGCCCTAGCAGCAGCAAACAGAAGCTCCCTGAAGAGCCTGTACTCATACCCCTTAAGAAATGAAGAGAAAAGAAAAATTGCTTTAAACAATTTCAGGCAAAATTTGATTTCTCTCCCTCTCTTTTTGGCAACTGTGTCAGACTCCTACCTGGTTCTTTGAAAGTTTGAATGCTTAGTTAGGTCAGCGGGGGAGGCCAGGAAAGCAAAGAACATCTCAACTTCAGCAAAACTTTTCTTTTTTCTTGGGAGTGATTGAATTCTCTATTTTATACCTACCTCCTGACTGCTCGTGCTCTCAAAAAGAGAAGCGTTTCACCTTCTTGAAAGGCATTCATGATATGCCTGAAGAGGCAAAAGTCAAATTTGGTGGTTCTCCAATTCACTGCATTCCTTGCCTCCTTACGAGCCAGTTCCGGGCGAAAGTCCTTCTTCCTGTAATTGGTGATTTATAGAGGAGCCAGCAGTCATCCATCATGCTAGCAAACCAATGTCACAATCATCAGGGACAGGGAGAGGGACTGTCACTCCCAGCCCTAGACCAATTCTATCATGGTCTCATCCTTGCCGACTCTGTATCCCCTTGCTTCTCTTCCATCAGAAATGAGAGAGAAGACAAAGTCTTGGCTATAAGAGCAGCCTTCTAATTCAGAAAGTCTTACTTATGGAGGTCACAACATGGAATCTCCTCTTCCCAATATGGTGTATGCATTCATGTACATACCACACACACACAGACATACATACATACTAAGTGAAAGGACTCAGCTCAAAATCCTTTGAGCTGTCCTTTGCTATAAGACTCATGACCTCCTGTGTTAAGATTACAGGTATCTCATTTCTGACAGCACCCTAGAAGATTGTGTTGTTGTTCAGTCTCGTTCAACTTTTTATGACCCTCATTTGGAGTTTTTCTTGACAAAGATACTGGAGTAGTTTGTCATTTCCTTCTTCTGCTCATTTTATAGATGAGGAAACTGAGGTAAACATGATTAATTGATTTGCCCAGGGTCACACAGTTAGTATTTGAGGCTATATTTGAACTCAGCTCTTTCCAGTCCCAGCACTCTATTTATTGTACCACTTAGATGCACATGTGCTCAAAGAGAGAAAGCATAATGTTCACCTAGCTCTCTCAGTGAGCCTTTATTTTTTTTTCTTGTACAAACCGAAATCGTGTGCTCATTAAGTTACTAAAGAGAAGGAGAAGAGGAAGATATACAAGGAAGGGTGGGGAAGGGGGTAAGAGTGAAGGAGATGGAGAAAAGACAAAGGGAATAGAAGGGGAAGGGAATAAGCATTTATATGGTACCTACTATGTTCCAGGCACTGAACTAAGTGCTTTTTATAAATATCATTTAATCTTCATAAAAATCTTTCAAGGTAGCTGCTGACAAGAGGAGGGTATTGAGATTAGTAGGAAGGCAGGGAAAAGAAATGGAAAGGAAGCACCTGAGGGGAATTGCTAAGAAAGGACCACACACAGTATTTGTCAAAGACTTTCTGCCCCAAACCCAACCTTCCCTAAGGCTCTCAGTTATATAGATCTTTTCCAGTTCCTATTTCCATTCCTCTTTTACAGCTAGTCTGGCAGAATCTTAAAAAAAAAATGAAAATGTATATGGAGGGACTTGTCTCTATGATTACCTTTCACTTTGGCCAATACTTAATACAAACCTTACCAAAGCCTTCCTTTTTTTATCTTTGGGAGAGAAGAGAAATCAGCTCCCTTTTTTCAGTATCAGAAGATGCAAACAGAATGCTACCCATCTTCCACTCCTCCAAACAATGAACAACAAATGTTGCTTTTGGAGGGGATTCTAAAGAAATTTCATGTAATGAATTAAAACACCTTATTAAGAAAAAAAGATGCTGGGAGTGGCTTCTAAAATTGACAAAGGAGGAAAAATCAATAATGCCTGGGGGGATTTTAAAAGCTTGGGTAACACAACAATTAATAGGAACTGTGCCCCATGATATGTGAAAACAAGACAAGAAAGTCATTAGTGTTTCTGTATAGCTCTACAGTTTAGATACTAGGGCTCCATTTCAGTAGGAAAATGGAGACCTTATTAGGCAGTCTCCCATTAGGAGGTATCTGTACCATGAAGGCCACATGGAGCAAGATAATGAAAGGCTCTTCTTGGGCCCTGGTCCATTTGCATACCCAGGAAATCCAAGTGACAAGTCTGCTTTCATCAAGCAGGACTTGAACAGAGTTTGGTTTTTCCCAGCTCGAAAAGAGCCATATGGTCCACGTTTCACAGAAGACATTTTAACAGCCAATGAAAACTGTGTCTTGATAGAAGGGAGCAGTTGTTGCTGGAGAGAATGGGAGGGGGGGGAAGGGCAGAGGAAAGAAACGAAATATTAACACAAAACCCGTATGCTGGCTACAAGAAGTTGCCCTTCAGCATGGGACCGCAGACTGAAACTAAAACAATTTTGTTCTGTTTTGTCTAGGGGCTATTCCCATAATGAAAGGAAGATGTGCTCAATAATAGAGCATGTCTTAGAGACCTAGAAAAACTTCTGGAGTTGCTCCTTGAATCCCCAAATCATATTCCTCCCAGTGATCGAAGTTTACAGTTTCTATGGCTCCCAGTTTCCCCGTTAAAATAAAAAAACCCAACTCCAGAAATAACATCATGTTGCGTACATCTTCCTTCTCCCGCTGCTTTGTGCTCTGATACTCCCTGCCGGTTATGAAGTTAAAAAATAAATTCACATCTGTCCTTGATCCTGTCAGACAAGAACATAAAAATACAGCAATACAAAATGCATGTTTTTTTTCTTTTCTTTTTTTCCCCTCTGCTCTGTTTTCTTCCCACCCCACCAAAGGCCAACTCTGTTTTACTGCTCTTGGTTATTATGAACTCCTTTACATATGTTTTTGATGTTGAAACTATAATATTTTGGCTTTATCCCCCCTTCTCAAAAGTGCTATCCAAATAAATAAGAATTAGAAGATGTTTGTTCAAACCAAGAGCTATGACCTAAGATTCTTGCTCCTTTTCTGACTCCAGTGAGAGGCTTAGCTATTTAATCCTGATACTTACAGGCATGCATTTTATTTTTATGGAATCCACACATGCAGCAAACAACCTGTTTTTTAGAAAATACACAAACGATGAGGTTATTTCACATGCTCGTCGGTCAAAGTTAAATAGCATCTAAACTACTTTAAGCCTTGAATAGTATCTAAACTGCTTAAAGCCTCTATGTCACATCCTTGGCCCATTTTAATTAAAAATCTAGAGACTAGCATGATTGTGGGGACCCTACTTGCACACATCAGGGCTTTACTCTGAACTCTTGACAGCCATCCCTCAGATGTGCACTGTCTGAACCAAGGAAAGGAAAACTAAAATATGTAGATGGTTCATTGGACACTTTCACTTGGATGTCCTATAATCATCTTAAACTTAGCTGGTCCAAAATAAGAACAACAACAACAACAAAAATCATAATAATATTTTTTTATTGGTGTAGAGTTTTTATGAAAAAACTCTCTCTATTAATGCAGATGGATAACTGCTCTGTAATTTATAATCTTACATAGTTGTCCAGGGAGACTGAAAGGTTAAGTGTCTTGCCCCGGATCATACAGCTAGTATGTTAGAGATAGGACTTAAATCTAGGACTTCCTGACTCTCTAAATTCTATAGTAGTGATGTCCAAAGTGAGATAGATCAGAGCCTACTAGGGTCCCATGGTATGACTGCAAGGGATGTGTAACCCACCAGAGGATAAGAAAATGGGTCACATTTCATCCTTCCCATGGTAGCTAATCATGGGGCCTGTCTCTAATATAACTATACCCACCCTTTACTCATTTCAGAATAAGCTCCCTCTCTCCATCTCTTTCTTCCATGCAAACTCCCTACCTTCCTCTTCTAAACCCTCAGTCAGTCCCTCAGGACTATTACAATTTAATCCTGACTTAGATACCTACAATAAGACCATAAAAATGCCACACATAAATTCTTTGCCTCATTCCATATCCACCAAGGGAAGAAAAAATTACTGATAGGAGCATGTGATTAAAAAAATGCCAAAGACCACTGTCCTATGTCAATGAATCACCATTTCTTCCAAAGCTCACGTCTTTTCCTAACTTCCCCCTGTTGGTTTAGGACCTTTCAGTCCTTTCAGTCACCCAGGTTCATGAAAAGGAATCATCCTTGGCTGTTCCTTTTCTGTCAAACCCCATATCCAACCAAATTTCACTTCTTGTCTATTCTACCTCCACAGTCTCTAAAACCTTGTCTTTTCTCAACTCTCACAAATCAACTCTTTCCTGGTTCCCTCTACATTTCCTCATCTGGTCTATTGCAGCAACCTCCTGGTTCATTCCCAAATCTAGTTGCTCCCCTCTGTAATCCATTCTCTACATTACTATTAGATAAACTCCAAAAATGTAGATTTTATCATGTTAAAATCTTCAATGAAGCTGTTACCTTTAGAATAACATTCAAAATCCTTAGACTGACATTTGAAGCTCTATCATAATGTGAGTCCCACCCACATTTCCAGTCATTTCATATTATTCCCTTTAATGCATTTTCCATTCCTAACTGGCTTATTGGCTGTTGTCTATACATGACATACCATCTCCCAGATCTGTCTTGCATGAGTGGTCCCTCATATCTGGAATAGAGTCCTGCATCATCTCTTCACAATTTTTTTACTTCCCTTTAAAATCTAGTTCAAGTGACATGGTTGACCTGTCTTTGATCTTCAGTGATTTCTCCAATTATTAGTATTCTCCCTCTTGAAATTACTTTGCATATATTCTGTGTCTATATGTTTTATCTTCTTTATAGAATATAATTGCTCACTGAAGTCAGGGATTATTTCATTTTTATCTTTATGTCTCCAATGCCTAGCACAATGTCTTGAACATAGGAGACTTAAAATTTTTGTCAGACTGAATTATATTGACTTGAATCTTCACTAATGCAACATCAAGTGAGAAAACGTGAATTACTAATGACTAATGTGTGAATAATAGGAAAAGCAACATAGATGGTGAGGTAAGTGAGAAAGAAAAACTGGGCAGATGCTATTGAATGAGGTCAAAGTAGGAATGCTGAAATGTATATGCTTACCAATTACCAATCTGAAAAAATGTCCTCAAAGGGATTGAATCGTGCTAGGCTAGATAAAGCCCCAGACTTAAATTACAGAGATTGACCTCTAGTACTTAGGATAGTTCCTAGAATGCAGTAATGCTTAATAATTGATTATTGATTGATTGGCCTCAATACTTATAGGTAAAAGTAGAAAATTTAAATACATTAATTGTCAAGTATTGTTGATTCTCCCTTCACAACATCTTTCTTATCTAACCCCGTGTCTCCTCTGAGTGCAGGGGTAAACCAAGTTATCTTCATATTCAATAAATTCTAACATTTCCCTATTATTTTCAGAATCAAGTACAGAATCCTCTGTTGGGCTTTTGAAACCTTTCATGTCTTAGCCCCACTCCACCTTTACAATTTTCTTACTTTTTACATCCTACATGTACCTGTAATCAGTTATAGGACACCTTGTTGTTCTTCCAACTCCAACTCCCAACTTAATAAATTTTCACATGCTGTTATCCATTCCTGGAATTCTCATCTCTGTCTCCTGGCTTCCTTCAAATATTAGTTTAAACTCTTACCTCTGAATGAAACCTTTCTTCATCCCCTTAATGTTATTATTAATTAATTAATAATTAATCCTCTGGTATTTCCTCTAATTTATCCTGCATATATCTTATTTGTATGTTTTCCCCCATTAGACTGGAAGCTCTCTGAGAGCAGAGACTGATTTTGCCTCTCTTAGCATCTCTAGTGCTTAGCACAGAATCCAATATTGAATAAATCCTTGTGAACTTGAATTTAACACTTATATGGAACTGTAAGTTTTCATACCTGTGTTCCCTAGCTTCTTAACAAAATTGTAAACTCTTCAAAGCAATAATCATATCTTAGTCTTCTTTGCCTTCTCCACATTGATTGGCATAAGGATCTATAGATAATAGATGCTTAGTTAAAAAATCTTTGAACATTTGACTGAAGGACCTGCCATTTACTCTTTGATAAAAAATTTTTTAGCTATTTCTTGATCCTGGAAGAGGCTAGATGAATAGGGATAACATCTCAGTTCATAATCATAATTGTGTTCTAGAAAACCAGTGCTTGGAGTTCTATCACTACCAACGTTCTTTCACTTCTTTTGATTATTGGAGAAATTACTAATTGGAAATATGGCAGAAAATTAAATACTATAGGTATACTCTAAGACCATAGTGTTGTAGTCCTACTAAAGGTTCTGAAAAAGGTGAATTGTATAACTTAGGGAAGAAGAAAGGAAGCTGGAGCAGGCAGAAGAAAGAGGTTAGGAAAGAAGAGAAAGAAACTGATTATAGGATCAGTTTTTGAGAAAGAAAATAGATGGTGGGGCCAAGGAGGGGCAAATTTTGTTCATTAGAATTTAATTCTTCATAGATTATATACCTACTACTTGGGATCATGAAAAGACAGTCCACAGAATCCATCGGTCTTTTAATCATTCTCTGTAATTGGTAGCTGGTACTTATTATCCTTTTCCTAACTAGGTGACTTACATAAGGCATGTTTTTTTTTTTTTTAAATGGTGGTCACTGGCAAAAGCCAGTATTGCTTAGCTCCCTTGTTGTTTTACCTAGCTGGAGTATGTGTATAAGAGAGAGGTGGGAGGCGATTCTGAAAACAGCAGTGTGCATACAATGAGTAAAACTGAACTAGTCCAAGCAATAAAACACTTTTTAGGAGAGGGAACTATAGTTGTACTCTGCCTCTTTGGAAAGGTGTCCTTTCAAAGCACAAAGCCATTGTAAAATTAGGTCATGATCTTGTTCAGGAATCAGAAAGGATTTGTGCTTCCATATCTGTGAGACTTTGAATACGTCATAAGCTTCTCTCTGGACCTCTATTTCCTCATCTGTAAAATGAAAATTCTTTTCTAGTTCTAATAATCTGTATTTCTGAGGCTTTCAGTGTATCAAGATGGAGGAGCTGGGAAAGCCCCCAACTCTGGACTTTTGGGTCATTTAGCACATACCCCCCCCTGTTGGATTTCTTGACTGAAAGGAAAGGTTTCAGTGAAGATGGTTCAGGCATCTATCTGCCCCTTGGCCAAGCCCGAGGTCTGTCTAACATCACAGGCGGTTTCCAGGGTGACTGCATCTGACTCAGGTCTCTTACCCCATCTCCTTCTGTAACTTGCAGACATACAAGATGAAGGGAGGTTTCCCATAGGCCCTCTGCTTTCCCCAAGGCATCCATGCAGTTAAGACTAGCCCTCTGTGGTTTCAACATTACAGCAGAACACACGGTGAATTTGTGCAGTTTATACAAGGGGACAACTGAGGGTAGATCCAATCCCATTGTTAACTGCTGCCCCAGATTCCAAGTGCCCATAAACAGCAGAGCACTCCATTGTTCTCCCTATCACAGGGGCTAGTTTCAACAGGCAACAGCTTTACCCTTAAATACCAATGCCTATGCTTAATCCTTAACTGGAAAATAGGGACTAAAGTGTCTACACATAGACTTCTTTAAAGAGAGAGCCAAGACCAGTGCAGGACGGTGTAGTTCTGCCCATTCACCCATAAAAATTACTATCACTCAGTTAACAAAGAAGAATATTATTGTCCCTCAGCCTCTCAATGAAATGTTTAATTATACCTCTTTTTCCAAGCAACCTGGAGAAATAGACAAGGCCTGAGTTCAATGCTGCCTCTGACTATGGTGATCACTTACCTCTTAAAGCCTCAGTTTCCCCATTTGTAAAATTAAAATAGGAATAATAATACATTACCTACCTATAAGGCTGTTGGGAAGAAAGTATTTTGTAAACTTTTAAGTGAGTTATTAATGTGAGTTATTACTGGGAAAGAACTTGCTTAAAATGATGAGAACCTCCCAAAAGATTTATTCAGGAACTTCCAACTTCACAGAGGCCTTCTTAGATTACAAAGAAATCTACACTATTTTTAAAGCCCTTCATAAATTGGTCCTTCCTACCTTTCCCATTTTTTTCTATTTTACTTCCATCCCCTCTAGGATCTGTGACATTGATCTTTACTGTTTCATGAAAACAATACTCCATCTCCCAATGCTGTTGGCTTTGTTCTGGCTCTCTCCTGTTCTTGGAATGTTTTTCTTCCTCATCCCCTACCTCCTGGTTTTTTCTGGCTCTCTTTAAGATTTAGCCCAAAGAAGAATCAGAATACTTTATACAATGATGACAACATTGCAGAAATGAACAAACTAAGAACTTAAAGCTCTGATCAATGTAATGACCAACCATGGATTGATTGCTGAGGAAGAATGCCCCCCATCTCCTCACAGAAAGGTAATTGACTCAAGATGCAGAACAAGACACATTTTTGGATATGTTGAATATGGGAATTTGCTTTGTTTGCTTATGCATATTTATCAGAAGAGTTTTGTTTTCCTTTCTTTATTTTTATCCCCTCTTCATTACCATACCCTAAACCCCAGGGTTGAAAATATTGGAGAAAGACAAAAGAAATACTTGTTAATTGAAATAATTAATTATTTTTAAAAAACTATCTGTTCAAATTTTACCTTCTTCAGGAGGCCTTTCTCATCTCCTCCCTCATCACCATCTCTCTCTCTCTCTCACACACACACACACACACACACACACAAAGCCTTGAGATTATTTCCATTCATACAATAGCTTGCATTTTTAATTTTTTGCATGTTACACATTGACTGGCACCTAATTAGCACTTAATAAATCTGTTGGTTATCTGTTGGTTAGTTGGTTCTTGTTTTTTTTCTGTTAGAATATGGTCTTCTTAAGCATATATATAGTAAATACCCAATAAATGTTTTTCAGTCAACTACATATTTAACAATAAATACAGTTCTGAAAAGAATGCTCACACACACAAAAAATTAACTATTGAGTGACCGTAAGTGGCCCAAACTAAATGTGATTTACAACTTTGATTTAGAGACACTGATTCCTTTAAATTGTGGTGACATATTACTCTAAAATTATTTTCTAAAAGCTTCTGATTTGTCTCCTTCCCCCAAATTTCCTGTAAAGACCAGAGAACCATGGACTACTGTTTATGTTCTAGACCCATGTTGATCCAATGATGTTTCCAAGAAACTTCTTTTATAATCTGCTCTCTATATCAGAAATGTCTCAAACATAAGGAAATGTGCAGTGAATCCTAACTACAAGCATATTAAAGAGAAAAATAGATTTAGAGATTTAAGCAATTATTTAGTTTTATAGATAAGAAAATTAAAGATGAGATGCTTTATATAAAGTCATCAAGGTAATTAAATGGTGGAGCCAAGGTTGGTCCCTATTCTCTGCCTGAAATTTGAAAGCTCTTCATCACCATGATTCTGGTGAGCCCACTGTCCTGCCAGCCAGCTTGAATGTGATCAGAAATAACACCCGTTTTCTAAGGGAAAAATAGTGCTTCTGCTTATAGTCGACTAGTTCTCTTGCACAGATTCTAAGCAATTTTTTTAAAGTAATTATCATACTTTCTGTAACTCTACATGATCATAACTCCCTATCATGGAATATACACAGAGGAGCTCCATTGACAAGACCCTACAATCCATTAAGAATGAAACTCACTAATTCACATAGGCAATCTGCCTTGATATGGTTTCATGAAGATGTTTGCAGATTGCCTCACTCATCTTCAGAAGAGGGGTATTAAAAGTAAATAAAGGCCTTTCCCTGCCAACCCACAGGACTCTTCTAAACTTGGAAAGGAAGCTCTGATTCCAGTTTACCTTGCCCACGGTGGTGTCAATGAATATGCCATTCCATCTCTGTCGCTCAAAGGGCTCCCTGCTGATCTGCAACAAGGAACCCCCAAAGCCTTGTTGTTCAAATAGGATAAGGATTAAATGGAAAAGTCACATGATGAAAGCTTTCACCCTTGTGAAGTCTTTTTTTATGCTCTTGCTAGTGTAACCTAGATCATTAATTAAGAAATGTTTTAGTTCACTAAAGCAGTCAATAATTTGAAGACTTGCTTTTGAAATAGAGGACAAAAGACAAAGTCAAAACGTCTATTCATAATGACAGCCAAAAGTCAAAATATGTCATTCATTGCATCTCCTGTCTCAGCTCTGGTGCAGCTTTCTCTGGTTCTTTGGCATCTCCAAATTATTCTCAAGAATTCCTTTTCTATGCTCATTTTGAACAACTCTATCTCTCTGGCGCATTTGCCTTTAAGATATGATTCAGAGATGGATACTAAAACTCTTTAGCACTGTCCAGTGCTAAAATATGACTCCCACTTGGAATATTAGATATTCATTCTGGAGGTGGGGACAGAATCATAATTGGGATAGTAAAAAGGGCTTTGTCTCAGTATATCAACATCAGCTAGGGCACACTTCTTCCCCAAGGTGGTCTTCCCACATCTCTCAAATGTCTAGTTCATTAGCCCTGATCTATTGGGTATGATCATCTTGATCATTTTTCCGGCCCTACACTGCCAACTTTTCTCCTGAGGGTCCCCTCTTCTCATTCCTATATCTCCTACTTGGTTCCTGCTACCTTCCTCTTCTACATCTCCTCCTCCTCCCAAAGAAAGTCCTCCAGAGACACAAGGAACACAGGGAAAAATAAACAATCCTAAAGGAAAAGTTACCCAGGTAATCAGACAAAGGGAAGAGAGACCTATTAATAACAACAACTGATTCCCTAACCCACCAATCTGTTACCCTTCCTACCTTGTTGTATTAACACATTTTCTTATATGTTTGACACAGCAACTTTGTGAGAGAGATAATGCAATTATTTCCATTTTACAGATCAGGATACTGAGGCTCAGAGAGGTTAGTTAAGCAACTTTCCTAAAGTCACATAGCAAGTAAAGAATGGAAACAAGACTTGGGTCTAACTTTTCTAAAGCAATATCTACTGCTCTTTTCCCTTAACAACATAGGTTGGAGGAAGGAAATAAAACCTAGGATATCTTGTCTGGTAGAAAATTCTTATTACATACAGAGAAAAGTAAACTTTTTGAAAGACTATGCCCTTTTCCTATATCAGGAAGTTCATATATTTTTCTTTTATAGTACAATATATTTTTATTCTTTTATCCATACTTCCTTACCCATTTAATCTCATGATAAAATCATGAATTTTTAAGACAGCTGACTCGGGGTTAGATTTGTAGCTTATGGCACAATTTACAAGAAGATGAAGTCTATGACTTTGACCTTCTTAGCCCTACTCCTACCTGGATTTAAAACAACTTGATGACATCATTATGAGTGGATGGCTTCTAATCTTTATAGCTGGATACTCCAAATTCAGAAAATATAATATTAATATAGCCCCACTAAAAAAACAACAGAGAAGATGTCCTTGTCCTTGATCATTTGGTCTTTCTGTGGGAGGGCTGACATGATCTCTCAGGTAGGACTTAATGTAAAATGTTATTCTGATTTTGAAATTATCAGAGTACGGTTCCCCACAAAAACAAAGCACCATGTCCCTTTGCTTTTTCCCATCCACAGCACCCTGGTTTCCAAGCAAACTCCTTCTGAGACCATGGAAAAAGGATTTGTGGCCTCAGCTTCCATACACTATTATCATAGGGTCATCCTGACCTTACTAAGCACTCCTTGTAGACAAAATGCTCATCATTTTTCATGTTCCTGGGGGGAATTGCCGCATTCAATGCAAACTGAAGCTAAGCTTTGTAGTCTGAGGCACAGCTGTTGATGAGTCATAAGGAAGAAAAAGACTGAGCCATTTTTGTGTCTGGGGCTGGGGTGAGGATCTATTCCTCCCTGGTTTTCAATCGATGCATTTGGGGGTTGGAAAGAATGGCTACGTTTGGCTTATACATGCTTGTTAAGGGCCCTCCTGAAAGTGCCTGAAGCAAACATCTGGGAAGATGAAGATACAGTGAGTGGGTTAACTCCCTAGCCATTCACAAAGGGTTAAATATGATGCCCAAGTACTTCTAAAACAGGTGGCCTCAGCCCAAAATAAAGCCTAGAGCATCTCTGTCTCATGCCTCTTGTACACTCAACCATTTTCCTAAATCACTCATTTTTTTTTAAAGATGTAATTCCTTTGTCCTTTTGGAAAAATAAAATCTTTTTCAGCTCATTGTGTTTATCCAAATCTTTACCACAATGTACTTTGTAAGGTACTTTTGATAAACCTTAGCTTCCAGGTATAATTAATGCCCATTATAATCATCCAGCTAACGAATCACAGAAGGCTCCCAAGAGGACCAGAGGAGAGTGAGAGACTATTTATGAAATCGTACTTAACATAGTCTTATCTCGCAGCCTATAAAAAACATCTGTCTGACATCTTGCAAACAAAAACCACTCAGGTTTTCTGGCCATTTTTGTCGTGGTGACTTGTGACCATGGTGTATAGTGGTTGTACTAAACACACAAACACAGAGACACCCACATGTGCACACCCCCTCCCCACAAAAAAAAAAAATCAGTCTAAATTTCTATGGAAACCGCTGTCTATACGCTGCTGAATGATACAACCCGTCTTGTGACCAAGAAAACAGAAAGGAGGAAAGAAAGAAAAAAAAAAAGAAAGGGGTCAGCATTTTCTGGGCTTCTTTTCAAATGCAGCCATCTGGCCCAGAAAACACTAAAGGTTGAAGGGATTTCTTGCTGCACCTCCCCTACCTCACTCCCAGCCCCCCAGGATACTCAGTTGAAATCACAGCAAAAACATGTTGCCTGAAGAGCTTAATGAGTTCCATTCCCCCACCCACCCTCAAAAGAGAGTAATAAGCATATCTGCATAGTTCAGTGTCTCTAGCCAATTAAAAACACAATCATCTATATGGAATATCCTAGCCCATTTACAGTAAACTCCCATTAATGACTAATTATTAAATATATGTTAGAATGATTATGAATAATAATAGTTAAAATTGAAATTTTTTTTTAAAAAAGCAATTATATGCACAGCGAACCTATAAGTTAGATTGAGCAGGGAATATTATCCCCATTTCACAGGTGAAAAAACAGAGGCTCAGAGAAGAAGCATACGATTAGCCAGCTAGTAAATTGGAGAGCTGGGTCTAAACCCCAGATCTCCTGAATCCTAATCCATGTCCAATGAGAAGTGGATTTGACTTTTGACAAGACAAATAAGGAATGGGGTAAGGGTGGAAGTTACCTACACAAAGGAAATGTACATACACACACACACACACACACACACACACACACACACACAAGGTATGGAAGACCAAGAGAACTATCCAGTTCAGCATCCTGTAAGCTCTTCTCATCATCTCCTACTAGCCAGTCTGTACTCCCTGGTTTTGATCTGACTCCACTTCAGAGACCATTCCCCTAATGGCACCATCCAATGTTCACTCAGAAATCCCAATCTCACTCACTAACTTCATCCCTTCAACGGGCAGGGGAAGTCCATACATCCTTTCTTGCCCATTCCAAATCACAAAGAATCCATCCTGGAGCCTCTCTTTCATACCTAGATGCTGGTTCATCTCAGAGGAAGAATCCAGGGAAGTCAGAGGGAGGCCCTTTTTGTCTCCATGTTCCATAGTATAGAGATAGGAACTACCTTGATTGAGTAATAAATCGATTGGCTTAATGAGCTGAAAGAGATCGTAGAGATCATTTCATTATGGAAACATAGACCTAGGGATTGGAAGGGAAAGTTGGGGCCATTCCCTTTATTTTATAGATAAGGAAATGGAGGCCCAGGAACATTCAGTGTCATACTGGTACACAATATCAGAAGCAGGATTTGTATTCAAGTCTTCTGAATATAGAATCAGTATCCTATTCTCTGGACCACAAAGTTTAGAGCTGGAATTGATCTTAGAAAAAAGCTTGTTGAGCCCCATCATGTTGTAGGAAATGAAGGGCTACATTAGTGAAATATAGTATTCAAGTACATACAACTAGGAATCTGTGGGGGCAAGAATGCAGCCTAAGTTGTCTGCTTTCATTGTACCACAATGTCTCATTCTGCAAATAAGAAACTAATGAATGAACAAAGAAATGAATGAAAAAAGTTATTGAGCACATGTTATATGCCAAGCATTGTTAACATACAATTACAAGTAAGCAATATAGGCCCTGTCTTCAAGGAGATTACATTTTAATAAGAGAAGACAATATACACATAAATTAACTGATGGCCGGGAAAAAGTATTTTAGGAAAATCAGAGAGAGTGATGATTAGAGCAATGGGACAATTGATAGATATGTCTTCCTCTGGAATGATAGTGTTGATTGGATTATTGTTCTCAGAGCAAGAATTAGAAGGGAGGGTAAGGTGGCAGAGGGACAGACAAATTGGATGGGTAGCATCATCAAATTGCTCCAGGAGGCTTCAACTGGTGATCCAGTAAACAAACAAACAAACAAAAAAAGAAAACAAAACAGAAAGAAATGGTAGGCATTCCCAGGATGCTTTTCCTTTTTCTTAACTTTTTTAAGGAAGGTCAAGCTCAATCTAACTCATAAGTTTGTTGTGCCAAAGTGAGACAATGCACATAAATTCTTTTTTAAAACGTTTCAATTGTAACTATTACTAATCAGTTATAATCATTATTAACATGTAATTAATATTAATTACTAATTAATGGGAGTCTGCTGTAAATGGGCTAGGATATTCCTCTGGTTCTTTCCAGGTCTGGTCAGGGGTTGAGGTTGGGAGCCTCTTCTATCACTGCAACATTAATCAAAGGTGTTTTTTTCTATTCCCCCTCTTCAGACTGGGTTCTGTTTTGTATCTTTCCTAAAACCTCCCCAATGCCCTAAATCCAGGGAAGATTTCTGGAAAGAAGGGATTTTTAATTTCCAGAAATACACAGACAATTCATTTGAAATTCATTTCCTGATTTCCTGGATATTTTGAAAAACAAATGCCTTTCTCAGGAGCAATTAAATTGGAGGCTTTTAAAGTATTGTTTTACAATAGAAAATTGTTCTGCCTTCAGCTGCCTTTTCCCTACAAGAATTCGTTCGATGAGAGAAACCATTAAAGTTTTTTCTCCCCAGTTCAGACTTGGCACTACATACATTTCTGGCCAACTTTCCTGACTCTACATCTTAGTAAAGTCTTCCTGACAACAGTTAGTGACAAGCATGTCAAGAACAACAACCTCCGTCATCTATATGGCTTATCAATAATTTAGTCTCTTCCCCTCGTGAGAGCCTGTGTGTTTTGCAATAATGAAATATATGATTTTAAAAATAAATAATAGGCTGTTGTCAGCCCGATTGTAGCTAGAAGTTATGAATTTGATTGATTGATTGAGCATTTGACTTCATTCTCTCTAGCAGGATCAAAGAGAAACTCTTCCACTTGCCCAAGGCCACTTGCAATTTATTTAGAGACTGTGTTCATATCCCAGCAGGTAGCAATATTGGACTGAGGTACACAGAAAATCAGCTCTTTGAGGTTTTTTCCAAGTCTAAGGGATGCAACAAATGAGTTTTTTTTTTAGTTCATTAAATCATTAACCACTTAATCACTAAAAACAAGACATTATGTGTTTTGCTTGAGCCGGGGTACTCCGGAAAATGGGAGGAACTCAGGCTGCCATGGCAGAATCTGGTATTTGAGTGTGGGCCTTTTAAAAATGTGACAGTCTCTAATTTTTTATTTATGTGGCACTTTTTTCCCCCCTTAACTAATCAGTGTGGCAACAGCCGTGCTGACACCCCACTGTGACAGGCGTATGAATTGCAATGAGGAATCTATACGGCGGCCAACATAGGGGAAACAAAAGCCGAGGGTATAGAGGAGATGTTTGTAAAACAAATATTGTGAGTGTTAGTCTGGCATAATGGGGAAAAAACCAAGATAGATTTGCCTGTGAACTCTCCAGACCAAGCGAAACGTAATTCTGAAATTAAGCCAGGATGGATTCCCTTAGCCCAGTTTTATGCCCTTTCCCTGCATAGGGAGATCAGGCACTTCTTTTTCCAGATTCCTGGATTGTTCTTTCTTTCTCTCATTGCATAGCAGCCTTCCTTGAGCTTAAAAAAAAAAAAAAAAAACTAGATAAAAACCTGGACTGCAAGCTACCTAGAGTGGGAGCAGGCATGCTGATGAGCATTCAAATGAGCAAGGCTAATGTAGAACCTGGGAGCCAAGGAGACAGGATGCGAAGGCCTCAGGATATTCATCCACAGAGGGACAAGCCCATCTTAACAAGTACAGGTTATGGTCTTAGTTGTTCTAGCAGGGGAATGGAAGAAAGAGAGCTTGTCTTCTCTTTCTAGCTGCCTTCGTCATGTGCTGTCTGACCTCAGGCAAGGCAATTTAATAATCATCCTAATGCTTTATACTTCATAGTGCCTTTCATCCACAGATCTCAAAGCACTTCACAAATACCAATTCATTAACCTTCACAACCCACCCTGGGGGAGGATGAGGGGGTGGGAGCATTCTCCCGGTGGTATAAGCTCACAGTTGGAGGCACAGGAAAAATCAGTCTTTCCCTCAAGGTCACATGAAAGTCGACCATGAAACAAGGATGAGGGACTCCAGAGCATTTGACTTCAGATCTGGTTGATGCTGGGCTTTGTCACCTCAGTTTACCTGTTTTAGCCTGAGCTCAGAATTCTCCATGTAGCAGAGAATGGAAGCATAAGGACAGAAGGAATCCAAAACCTGTATTTCCCCCCTTTTGAAAACTTTCTTTTAAGTGCTTTGAAGGCTGAGACTGTGTACACAAAATGGTTCCACTGTTGCCCAAATGCCTTGTCAGATTGATCTAAAGAACAATTTGTTAGACCAAAATAAAAATTCAACAAAACTATTATGTGCAGAGTTATAATGAAAAATCTAGCATCAAGGAAAAATTGAGTGGAACATGGTAGAGGAAAGACATTAAGAAGACTACCAGGGATGTGGCTTTGTGACTGCCATTATCATTGATTCAAAGGTATCCCACAGGGCACAGATCCTTAGGCAGTCTGCCTGGTCAAGTTACAGTCCTTCCAGTACCATGATGGGGAAAGGCAAGCCCAGAGAGGTATGGACCATAATGGGGCCCTTGAAGATAGCAGCCTCTAGTGAGTAAGGAAAGGGACTTGAGAGTGGTCCTTAGTGGCAAGGGGCCAGAGGAAGACTGCCATGGGGAGAAGGAAATGAACATCTCTTGTCAGTGCCTGAGAACAAAGTCTCAATTGCCTTGTGCTAATTACAGTTCTGATTATATCCCCCAGCTTTTGGAATGAATGAACAATTTAATTCAACCAAAACTGGCTTGCAAAACAACATAGCGATGAGACTCAGTATGAATGCTTACTAATTCATGAGATCACAATATATAGCAGAAAGGACCTGAGAGAATTTTAAGTCTACTCTACATGTCCATTATTTCTATCTGATTTTCTGTTATGTTCTGTGTTAGTCATACTCTGTACCTTCTCCCACCTCTTCAAACCTATGATGCTCTCCTTCCTTCCCTTTTGCCTACTGAATTCCAAATCATCCTTCAAAGCCCAATCCAAATGCCATTTCCTTCTTGGACCTCATATAACATTTTGCTTTTCATTTCTCAAATGTGCTTATAAAACAGTATTTCATATTACATTTATCTTTGATTCTATTTTATCTCCTTCTCAGACAGTATGCTCCATGAAGGTAGAGACCCTGTTAACAAAACTTTGTACCTCTCCGATACCCTAGCACAAGATTCTGAACACATGCATTAATAAGTGGTTTATACATATCTGATGAATGAATGAAGCAGTTAACTTAAACTAAGTCCAGATGTGTGTTGTTGGCTGCCTCCTTCTACCACCACTACTCCAACCTTATTTGCATATTTGCATGCACATCCCTTCTAGCTCAGTGTCAGAAAGCCAGTCTTTATGGGAAGAATATTGTATGAGGGGCATGGACTATACTGAATTCTCATGGGCCCACTTTCCCCCAGCAAACTCTCTTGGAACTGCACCAAGGACATATGTCATTGACTTGAACCATGAGAAATGACTTTGATTTAAAAAAAAAAAACAAAAATAAAACTTGAAGCCAAATAGAGAAGGGGTTATCATATTTCCTGTAAATTAATTTTCTCTTAATTGTTTTCACAAGCTGACAAGAGCCAGAAAGTCTCAATTCTAGGATCCTATGTGCTTCCCATTCCTAGTCTAGCAACCTGAGAGTGCTGGACCCAAAGTAGGAGCTCAGAATTTTTTAAATGATAGATGCTGCTACATAAGCAGACATGGCGGCCTAGACCCCCACCCCCCTTTTCTCCTGATAGCCACTAAGAATCCTCTATGAACCAGACAATTAACTTCCATTTAGCATGTTACGTGAGTTTCTCTTTTTCCATGTACAAGGCAAGAATCAGATTCATGAGCATTTGGAATCCCCAGCACATAGTGAGGGAGGGGCTTTGGGTGGAAGAAGGACCAGAGAAGTACAGGGCAGGTAGTTGAGAAGTATTGGATATATTTTTATAATGAAGGTGAATGGGCAAAACTAGCTTAGTTCATAACAGATTATGACTAGGACAATCTTAGGGCAGCTAGATAGCACAGTGGACAGTGTTGGGCCTGGAGTCAGAAAAACTCATCTTTCTGAGTTCAAATACAGCCTCAGTCCTTACTGTGGCAAGTAACTTGATTCTGTTTGCCTCCATTTCCTAATCTGTAAAATGAGCTAGAGAAGGAAATAGTAAAGCACTCTGTCTCTGCTAAGAAAATCCCAAATAGGATCATGAAGAGTTAGACAAAACTGAAATGACTGAACAACAAAAGGACACAACTCTGGAAGCAAAAGTCCAAATCATTGATAATATGCAGGGTTAGGGAAGAATACTCTCTTCTCATTGTCATCCAAGAAGTCAGCTACTCAATGGTCCTTCATTTTTTTTTTCCCAATTCAAATCAATACATACTTACTTAAATACCTACTGCATGCAAGAAACTGGCAAGGTAAGGGACATTCAAAGACAAAAATAGGAATATTCTATGTCCTATTTTGCTGATATGAACTAATGGTATAAGAAGAGAACCTAATAATGGTGATTATATTGCATTTATTTATGTATTTGTATTATATTGATTATAACTGATCATCTCTATGATCATTTGCATTTTGTGCCTCTTAAACAGTAAGCATCGAGGCAGCTAGGTGGCGCAGTGGTTAGAGCACCAGCCCTGAAGTCAGGAAGACCTGAGTTCAAATCTGGTCTCAGACACTTAACATTCCCTAGCTGTGTGACTCTGGGCAAGTCACTTAACCCCAATTGCCTCAGCAAAAAGCAAAAACAAAACAAACAAACAAACAAAACAGTAAGCATCTTGAGAGCTGGGGCTATTTTTTCCGTTTTTTAAAATTTTTTAATGTATCTCTAACTTTTAGCACAGCACTTGGCACATAGTAGGAACTTAATATTTAGAGCTGACTGCTTGCCTGCTTCATTAGTCCTTTCTTAGTAACAAGGAGAGAGGGTTTTTTGGTGGTTTTTTTTTTTGTTTTTTTTTTTACTAACTTCTTATTTTCTGCAAGCATATCTAAGGGTCTTTCCCAAAGCTAAACATCTCTGCTTAAAATATCCAGATAATTTGGCTACACAGGTAATTATAGAAGCTCCCTGAGGGCAAAGATTATTCTGTTTTTGCATTCAGAGAGGCAGTGTGGGATGGCAGATATGGAGCTTGATATAAACCCTACTTTTAGTATCTTGGCCCAAATTATTTCACCTCTTAACGAATGAGGTAACTTTCTTTGGGTGAGATACAAAATGCCAACCTGCATTAATAGAGGAAATTTTCTCACTTTGGAGTTCCCTATTCTAGTAAAATCACAGGTCTAGTTGGATCCTCTCCTTTATTTATATACACAGTGTCTTATAAAAGAGTAGGAGCTTAATAAGTGCAATTGAATTGTATTATTATTAAGCTATCTGGAACACAGCCTGAGCTTTTCACTTCACTTGTGTAGACTCAGTCTTACTAGGAAAAGCACTTGGGAAACTTACCCCTCCTCCCAGCCCCCCTTCACCCCCTCCCCGACTTTGCCTGGAGTAAACATGGTACTTGGATCTCTGTGGCACTCCCTTGAACACTACAGCTTTACTTTGAAAAATTCACACGCACTTTTCATACACTGCAGGTGTTCATTAAAGCCTAAATTCCAATTCTTTAAAACTCCATTTCTTTTCATTGAAGACACCAAACCTTAGCCGTTCCGGGAGACTGAGGCCGAAATATTCCACTGTGATGACTCACCCCTTCTTTCCATCTTTCTTTCTCTGCTGCATTCAATTACCTCCCTTCCCATTTTCGGAGACAAAAGAGAAAATTCTATGACAACTGGACTCCATCCAGGAACACAGGGGAAAATGAGCTGAGGCAGACAATAGATGAAAAGTGTACAACAAAAGAATTAACTCAAATGAAACTGCTTAATAACCCTTCGGCTGGGCCTGGCAGGTCACCGCTTGGCCTTTTGTTTTCGACTTGTCTTAAAAATCCTCTTCGGGATGCAGTCACTGAGTAAAATTAGGCATTAGCAAATATGTTCTGAAAAATCATAAGGAGAAATTATCCACTATTCTGTCACCTTAGAAGAAAAGTCAAAGCTTTAATTCATCTAGGAACAGCTCAATAAACACTGGAGGAACTGAGTTTATTAACTTAGTAAATTAGCTTGTCTTAATTAACTTTACTTAGTAAACTAAGTTTATTCTTTTCCCACTGCCTATATTTCTGTGAGTGGTAGTGGGGGTTGTAGATAGAGAGCTAGCCTGGAAACTAACAAAATCCAGGTTCGAGTCTCACTTTTCAGCTTGCCCAAGTAGTCTTGGGCATGTAACCTCTCAGTAATCTAGATAGCTTTCTAAGATTAAGGTGCTTATCTATTTGGAAAGAAGGAGTTTCTTTACTAGAGAATTCTTAGGATCCATGAAATCAGTGGTATAAGACCCCATGCTATCATTTTCTGCTTCCCCTTTGACCCAGGAAACAGAATTTGGTGAACAATAAAGTAAAGGACTTCCCTGGCTTGACTAGGATAAGGAGCCAATAGTCATTTCTTTTTTTCTTTCATCCATTCCACAAAGATGGAGTAAATGTCTATTAAGTCTAGTACTAGATGCAGTGAAGTATATAGAGAAATAAAGTCCTGATATCCAGAAGTTTACAATTTAAGAGAGGGGGAAAGATACAAAACATAGAATTGGGATATTTAGAAGTCATTTCATCCCTCATCAATGATGAAAAAAACTGAGGCCTAGAAAAGGAGAATGACTTGTCCAAAAATGCCATTAGTGGAATGGGAAACCAGATCTCTTGAATCTATAGCCAATGCTCTTTCCTCTATTCCATGGTGCCTTTTTTGTTACATATTTTGTTATATATTTCCTTATGAATCATATTGGGAGGGGAAAATAAGAACAAAAAAGAAAAATCACAAGAGAAAAAAAGACACACACACACACAAAGAAAAAAGTAAAGATAGTATATACTGATTTACATTCAGTCTCCATAGTTCTCTCTCTGGAAGTGGATGGCGTTTTCCATCCAAAGTTTATTGGGATTGCCTTGGATCACATAACCCCTAAGAAGAACTAAGTCTGTCATAGTTGATCATTGCATAATCTTATTGTTATTGTGTACAATGTGTTCCTGGTTCTGTTTGTTTCACAACAGAATGTAAATGTAAATCTTTCCAGGTCTTTCTAAAATCATCCTGTTCATCATTTTTAATACAACTATAATATTCCATTGCTTTCATACACTGTAATTTATTCAGCCATTCTCCAATTAATGGGCATTTACTCATTTTCTAATTTTTTGCCACCATAAAAAGAGTTGCTACAATCATTTCTGCACATGTGTCCTTTCCCTCTTTTATGATTTCTTTGGGATACAGATCCAGTAGTAGCACTGCTGGGTCAAAGAATATGCACAGTTTTACAATCCTTTAGGCATAGCTCCAAATCATTCTCTAGAACGGATGGATCAGTTCACAACTCCACCAACAATGTATTAGTGTCCCAGTTTAACCCACATTCCCTCCATTTATTATTATCTTTTCCTGTCATCTGAGTCAATCTGAGAGATATGATGTGGTACCTTAATTTGCATTTCTCTAATCAATAGTGATTTAGGGCATTTTTAAATATGGCTACAGATGGATTTTATTTCTTCATCTGAAAATTGTCTGTTCATATCCTTTGACCTACAGTGATGTCTTTACTTTTTTTTAACCAGACTTGTGATTTCATTGGCATAGGGAACACAATACAGCTTCTAAGTTCACCAAAGATAAGTGAGTGCATGAGAGTAATATGCTACTTAGTCTATGGTCACTGCAAAGACACACACTTGTTTTAAGTTATACTATTCTTATAATTTATATTTACAAAGCTCTTTACAATTTGCAAAGTTCTTTCCTTATGGCAATCCTTGGAGGTACATAGTTAGTCCTACTTTATGGAAGAAGAAACTAAGACTGAGAAAGGCTGTCAGGTTGTTCATCACAGTCATAGAAAGCAAGTGATGAACTGGATTTCAAATCCGGGTAATGGTATCTAATGACTCCCACACCATTCATTAGCCAAGAGAACCCAAGATTGTTAGAGTTGGATGAGAATCATCTGCTGCAATCATTTTATTGACAGTCTTGAAATAGCAGATGATCTGGTGGGAAATGAAATAATACAAGTCAATTATTATTATTGAGTCAATTCTATCAAGTTGTACTCTTCATGGACCCCATTTGGGATTTTCTTGATAGAGATACTAGAGTGGTTTGCCATTTATTTCTCTGCTCATTTTACAGATGAGGAAACTGAGGCAAACAATGACTTGTCCAGGGTCATATAGCTAGTAAGTTTCTGAGGCTAGATTTGTAATTAGAAGATGAGTTTTCTTGACTCCATATCTGGCACTCTATCCTTATGCCCCCAGTGGCCCTTCAAAATAAATCAGTAGTTTATCTTTCAACTTCAGACTTTGAGAACATTCCCAATCAAAAAACTGTCCTAGGATATATCATCATTGTCCATCCAGGGAAGATCCTCCTTTGTACCCTCTACCCCCAAGAATTTTAGGGGCTGTCTAAGCAATAATCACAGTCTTAATATCAGAGGCTTAAAATTGAGGTATTTCCCAAACTTTTCACTTGCTCCCAAAAGTTTGTCTTGTAGGCATAGGAGAAGAGTTTTCCAGGTGTAGCAGAGGGGGTTTCCCTTTTCAATTGATGTAGTCAAGGAAGACACAGAATATAATCACGAAGTGTAAATTAGATGATTAGGAATTTGTGTACAATCCTACAATGTTGCCACAGAAAGGAGGTTGTAATATGTAAACAAGATTCCTAGACCTGATCTTTTTATCATGTATGAAAGCTTCTTTAATGAATCAAGAAAGAGACCAATATGTCTCTAATATGAGAAGTCTCAGACTTAGATATAAAAGCAATTCATTCATTTGAGGAGCCCAGGGGCTGGAGCATTCTGTGCAGGTAGCACTTGGGGCAGGAGAGTGAGGACTTTCACTCCTTCCCACTAATCCCCATCTATTAGCCAAGTCATCACAATTATTGAACCAGGAGTAAACAATGAATCACGTCAGAAGCAGAGACACCCACCCTCAGAGTCACAGTCACTCAAAGGAAGAGGCAGTTTCTGGGAGTCTGACCCTTCATGGCTGAGAAGATTGATAAATATAATCTCAAGAAAGAAGGATACTGTGAGACTGACCCTCCCAGAAGCTAAGCTGCACCCAAATAGCTATGTGAGGACTCTACAAAGAAAGGACTTCTAAACTTTGCAGTTAATAGGAATTGTGAGTTATCTTTGGACACATATGCCTCACTACCATTGTACTTAATTTTTAATCCATTCTTCCCATAAGCATTGTTTATATATATATATGTGTGTGTGTGTGTGTGTGTGTGTGTGTGTGTGTGTGTGTGTGTGTATTTGTGGGAAAGTGTCCCATAATGGACTGTTTTATACCAACTGTTCATACTATACCAGCCTAGTAAATATTTTTGTTAAACGTTAATGATTTATTAATTGGTCATTAATATGAAGCATTCTGGTGGGGGCTTATAAATTATAAGTAACCCACAAGGTTACTCCCTTGAACCTGATACAGCAACCATCCTATGAAGATATAATTTGTAAATGAGTTGAGGATATAAACCATCAGAGGAGCTACATAATTTCTGATTGAATATAATTATCAAAGATCAAAACATCGGGGAGGAGCCAAGATGGCGAACTGCAGACAGCGTTCTCTGTGAACTCCTGAGACCTTCCCTCAGACCCAGACAAAGTGAGCCTTCGAACTGGTTTTGGGGTGAGGGCTCTGCCAAACATTTGGACTACAATGCACTTCTATCAAAAATCAACCTTGAAAGAACTCCAGAGAAGGTTAGCCTCAGGGGAAATCGGCCACTGGTCTCGATCAGACTCTAGCCGGGGCGGAAGTCAGGGCTGCGATAGAGGGGCAGATTTTAGGCACCCAGGAAGCCCATGGGAGACCCCTGGGCCACTTTGCTCTGCTTGCATGCAGGCAGGTGCTTTGGCAGATCTGCCTTTGGTAAAGGGTGGATCGAGAGCAGCTGAAAACGTGGTCCTAGTGCGAATCTAGCCCGACCAGCCTCAGACCGGAAGTCAACTCGGCAAACTGCCCCAGGGCAAATACAAATTGTTGCAGTATTCTCTGCTGGTGACCGATATCCCAACTTTAAATCATGAGCAAGAAGCAGAAGAGAGCTCTCACCATAGAAAACTTTTACGGAGAAAAAATAGAACACTCCCCAGATCCTGAAATTGTGAAAACAATCCCAGATGAAGCCACAAAAGCAGACTTAAGTTGGTCTCCCTTTCAGAAGGCTTACCTGGAAGATTGCATTAAGAATCTCAAAAGAGAGCTAGAAGAAGAATGGGGAAA
>JAJPUD010006236.1:0-33763 GCA_023553655.1 Myrmecobius fasciatus | reverse complement strand
TGGAGAGACTTACATGAACTGATGCTGAGTGAAATGAGCAGAACCAGGAGATCATTATACACGGCAACAACAGTACTATATGACGATCAATTCTGAGGGGCATGGCTCTCTTCAACAATGAAATGTTTCAAACCACCTCCAATTGTTCACTGAAGAAAGCCATATACACCCAGAGAGAGGGATGTGAAATGTGGACCACAACATAACATTCTCATACTCCTTGATTGATGTTTGTTTACATTGTGTTTCCTTTATCTGATATATCTTTTGTGTAGATAAGATTTTTCTTGCACAACAATGATAAGTTTGGAAATATGTATACATATATTCAACTTGCCAATATTTTAACATAATTAACATGTAGTGGATATCTTGCCATCTAGGGGAGGGGTGGGGAGTTGGGGGGAAAAATTTGTAACAGAAAGCTATGTAAGGGTTATTGTTGAAGAATTACCCACACATATGTTATGCAAATAAAATTTAAAAAAAAAGATCAAAATATCTTGGTTGACTCTCAGTGACCTTCTCAGCTTTAGTCCATTAGATAACAAGAAATGAGAAAAAGAGAACACTTGTTGGAGATCTAGCCTCTCATATAATTATAGGATCATAGGCCTAAATTTTGAAGGTACTCCTAAAGATATCTAATCAAAATTTCTTATTTTTCAAGAGAAGAAAACTGAAAATCATGAAGGTTAAGTGATTTATTCAAGGTGACATTGGCAGTCAATGTCAGACAAGGATTTGAACTCAGATCCTATGATTTGAGAGCCAGTGATATGTTCATTGTAGCCATTTCAATTTTATTTTGGTTTTATCAACATTTAACACAGTACCTTGTATATACATATTTAAGAAATAAGTACATACAAATTTATTAAATCATATTGAACTAAATACGTAAAACTACATGATTTTGTCACTAAATGCAGAAAAACTTTAAACAAAGCACAATAGTTATTTTTGCAAACACAAAAATGAAAAAAAAAACAAAAAACAAAAGCTTTGGTGTTAACATGCTATTTTTTGCAGCAATAAAAAATGTGCAAATAAAATTTGAAGGTATCATTATTTTCAGTAGAGAAATACTAGAAGTCCAATCAATAGAGATTTAAAGCAAGAATCTGCCATATCCTCTTATTTCATACACTTTTTAGAAATAGTAATGAGAAAAGAGAAATAAATATAATCAACAAACACCAACACAAGAAGAGACAAAATCATCCCAAATGATTGATTTCCCTTTTGAGTTTGGATGCTAAGGCATTCAGAGGGTAATATCTTTGTTAATTAATATTGGTTTGTCTATGGTTACTTTCAGCTTTGCCAAGTAGAATACTCCAAAAAGACTTTTCTTTTTCTCATTTCTTGTTGTCTAATGGACTAAAGCTGAGAGTCAATCAAGATATTTTGAATCTTTGACAATTAAAGAGATTCAATGATATCCAATCAGAAACAAGTCTCACTTTTTTGGATCCATTTGATGCATAGTAAAAAAAAAATTCCATCTCTGTTTTATTTTGTGTTTGTCTTTGGTTTTTAAATATGTTTCTTGTAAGCTACAGGTTTTATTTTCTTTTTCAATCTATCACTCTTTTTTAAAAAATGGATTGTTTAATCCATTCATATTTAAAGATATGAGAATTAGGTTTATATTTTCCTCCATCCATCTCCAATACTCTTTCAAGTTATAATTTTCCCTCTTTTGCTATATGGTACTGATATATATATATATATACATATATACGCATTATTTATATACACATATAATATATACACACATTATGGATGTATGTATATGTGTATTCATACATACAAAAATACAATTTTTTGTCATAATGTTCCCTGACATTCCCTAAATATTTGGTTTAATTAATCTGTTTTCCTGTTTGTATTACCATGACCATGATGCTATTCCCTTTTCCTATAATGCTCTTCATTCTTCTCTTCATTTGCCCAAATCCTACCCATCATTCAGAACCCAAATGAAGTTGGAAACGGGTTTTTTTCCCTTCAAAATTTTGATTGACATGCTAATCTTCATTTGTTTTCTCTCTTCTCTCAACTTCTATAATACTTCAGATCTGTATCATCTATTTTAGCACTTAATCATAAATTGCCTTATTATTGGAAACTAATTGCTGCATATTAGTCTTAGTTTCTTCCAGATGGATTGGAGTCTTACAGGTCTTGGAAGATCCCTCAAAACATCAGTCAGTCTAAGCCATACTTTGACAAACTGACTCCTGGATCCACTTATGGAAGACTGAAGGAATTGTTCTGCTCAGAAATGTCCTTGGAATAGGGAAGAAATAAAAAGACAACACTTTGGTCTGAAAGGGCACTGAGTGTAGTTCTTATAATCTCAAGAAAAATCAATAATTTTCTCATTCTTCACTTTATGAGGTTTTGACGTCAACTTGAGAATATTTAAATTCTCCCAGTCCAACATCCTCTTGATTCTGCAGATCTGAGCAAACAAGTTGAGGCAACATCATCTGGCTGAGTCAGGCCTATAAATCATTTCCTTTCTGGAGCACAAAACTATGCTTTAAGGTATTAATATATATTTTTTGTCTACTGTCTTCTAGATAATAAGGTGAGTGAACAGAAAAATAACAAGCGATTTTAACACCAGATTTTATATTGCAAAGCAAAGGGTGGTTATATACTCTTCATGACATAACTAACAGTTGGCCTAAGGTGCCTAAGGATAGATAGAATTCCTTTCCCAAGTCTTTCAGAGGATTAGACCTGGACTTAGGACTGAGAGGTGTTGATTAAACATACTCAGAGTAGAGCCAGAAAACTAAAGAATTCTAGCCTTGGAAATGACCTCAGGGGCCACCATGCAGTCCAAGTTCATACCTAAAAAAAGACTCTTTTTTATAACATCTCTGGCAAGTAATCATCTAGCCTTCAACCTGAAGACCTCTGATGAGGGAGAAGCTACTCTCTACCAAAACAGCCCATTCCATTCTTTGTCAATTCTAATTGTTAGCAAATGTTTTTCTTCCATCAAGTCTGAATGTTCACCTGCTCAAATTCCACCCATTCCCCTTCATTTTGCCCTCTGGAGCCAAGAGCAAGGCTAATCCCTCTTCCACATAATAACCCTGTAAATACTTGAAGACAGCTATCATGTCTCCTCTAAGTCTTTTCTTTTTCAGGCTTAACATCTTCTGTTCCTTTAACCCATCCTTGGGTGGTACAGTCTCAAGATTTCTCACCATTCTATTTGGGTCCAAGAAAGGAAGACTCTTTCCATATCTAAAATAGTTTTTCACTTGTTCCATATCTCAGAAATTTTTTGTATACAAATTTATTTTAAAACAAAAATTGCCAGCCAATTCCTATTAAACAAAGAAGGCAAGATGAATGAAAGGGCTGAAGCAAAAAATATTAATGGAAAACATAGAAAAGCATCTTGTTCTTATATAAGACTTCTGTTATCTTAAGAACAAAGGTCCCAATTAAACATGTCGAAGTTGGACATTAGGGATAAGAAAGTTAGAAATAATCCAAAGGGAAAATAGGTGGTTATACAAGCTCAAATTTTCTTCTAAATCAACTGAACCAGTGGTAAGATCTAGAGTTTTGGCACTTGCCTTGAAATCAAGAAGGTTTGAGGTTTATTAAGACCATCTTAACATTTGATTTTTGTTTCCTCTGTGCCTCAGTTTCTTCATCTATAAAATAAGAATGTTTCTAAGTTACCTTCCAGTTCTAGTCCTAAGTCTGGTACTTCAATCCCATATAAACTGTTAGGATGTCTAGAAATCATCAATGTATCCATTAGGGAAGTAAGAGTTTCACCAGAAAATGGGGTTGGGACCATCTCACCAGGGACTCTGATTAGGGAACCAATCCCTGAAATAGAATTTAAGGCAGAATCACTGGTAAAAACCCAAGAGCCTACCCTAAGTTTCCTTACCTTCAATAACCTCCATGTGGTTTTCTTAACATCAAACAAATGTGTAATGGGAAAGAATCCCAAGCTCATTTAATTCATTAGTACTCTTGAACCTCTTAGACCCAAGAAAACATGACAACTAAGGTAAGAACTAGAATCTGTTTAAAAAAAAACAGAAAAAGCTCAACAAACACAAAAGTTGCAGATTGATATTTCTAATACACAGTAGCTTTAGTGTTGTGTCAATCTAAAAAAAAAGGAAAAACCTCAATGTTTTGTTTAACCAAAGTTATTAAAATATCCTGGAACAGCCTGTTTCAGTCAGAAAGAAGTTAGTAAATTTGCTGTTAAGTAATATTGCAACACAGCATGGCTCAGAATTTATTGAATAATTGCTATCTCCATCTCTTCTCTTTCTTTCTATCTCTCATTTATCCATCTATCCATTTCTCTACCACATAAACACAAGTAATCTCTATTGCTGTCATATGCTGTCAAATGCTGTCATAGCATCTGTATACATGAAATTACATGTATACAAGTGAAATTGTATATATGAAAATTGTCAAAATTCATTTTTCATCAAAAGACCAGAGCCTACACATCTCAAGTGTTTAATTACAGAGATTAAAAATCAAGGAGAACCAAGCAATGTATACAATTAGAACGTGAGTCTACTAAAGTGTAAGCTACTGGATGGAGGGCAGGAACTAGTTTCATTTTTGTCTTTGTGTCACCAGCTCCTACAAAAAGGTACTACATACCTTGCCTAGTATGTAGTAGATGTACTTATTAATAGTTCCTGTTGAATTAAATTCACCAATCCCTTGGCTCTAGGGAGGTAAAGAGAAAGGTGGATGCAGTACTTAACAAATTATGGACCACCCTCATATAATAGTGGCTATGTCTTTATTACAATGGATCCATCCATACACACATTCACATATATATATGTGTGTATGTATACTTACACACACATATACCACATACATGTATGTATACCTATCACATCTATATATACATATAAGTGTGTATATGTATGCATGCATTGTAGTATATATGTATCTAACACATACATATATACATTTATGTTTATGTATATCTCTCTGTGTGTATATATGTATATATCCCATTAAATTCATTCATCTGGTGGAGAAAGTGTTTTGGGGGAAGGGAGCCTCTCACTCAATTGTTTAATGTCATGTAGACATCAAGAAAAAACAAGAAAAAGTCCTGCTTGAAGCAATGAATTCATGGAACCAACTACCCAAAGAAATGGTCTGGGCAAGAATTCAGAAAGACCTTGGAAATAATTATGAATAATTGACCAATAAATGTCCATTAAGAAGAACTAGGATAGATCTAATCTTTAAAAGTTACTTCAGAAATAACCACCTGACTTTCTTATAGCATTCTCTTGGATTTGCTCTTGATAATAGAATCCTGAGCTAAACAAAGACTCTGGATCTAAAACAAGGTGGCAACTCTTATGTTCCTGTATAATTTTGATATTGTTAGGCAGCCAAGGGGGGATACAGAGTCTTTGCTAGGAGACATTTTTTTGGGGGGGGGAGGAATTTGGGATTGAAGATGGGTGGTACTCCTTGGATTTCATTGATATAAATCAATAATCAACAAGTATTTATTAAGTACCTATTATGTGGTAGGGACTTTGCCAAGGACAGGGGTACTCACAGTAAGGAAATAATCTTTCTCTCATGCTATGTTTTCCTATGAACTATAGAAGAATCTAAATATTATATAGAAAGTCAGGAATCTTTATAGAAGAGGAATAGGACCAGAAGTCCTGAAAGCCTTTTCCTGAGTGGCTATAAGGTATCTTCTACTTTGATAGTAGAGAATAGAGATCAGAGAAAAGTAGCCATCACTTTTAGTGATGTTTAGTTTCATTTCTAAGGACCTCAAAGTTAATATCAAAACATCTCTGGACATTGCACTCAATCCTTTTCACAACCTGGGATTCTGCCTAGGTGGAAGAGGGCCACATTTCAGATACAGCAGAGCTCTATCCCTAATGTTTCTCAAGCATTTGAAAAGTTTCCCTTGAGAAAGTGTGTATTAGAAATGTGGGTCCTTCCCAAGGGACCCAGCCCATCATCTGTGTTCTAATCCTTAGCTGCGTAGGTAATTGTTGAGCCTTGCCTCTTGCTCTACTTAACAACATACAGTTGTTCTCACCCAGTTACATAAAACTAGAGAGAGCGGACTGCCCCATTCTGGAATTAGTGGCCGTAATCCTGTTAAAATGCACACATCTGTACAGAACTCTGGAGAGGGAGGGAGGGAGAGAGAGAGAGAGAGAGAGAGAGGAGAGGAGAGAATTTTTATTGTAGAATAAGGGGTAAAGAGGCATATTTGAGTCTAGGAAGACCTGGATTCAAATCCTGATTCTACCATTGACTCTGGGCAAATCTAATCTCTATATAGTTCAAGCAATTCCCTAGTACTTATGCAATATCAGAATTATGTTAGAAACAGCGTAGTTAGAATCTTTCTTCTAACATTTCCTAGCTGTGTGATCTCAGATACATGACAACCTCTTGAGCTCAGCTTTTTCTTCTTTAAAACAGGAATGATAATAGCATCTAGTTCACAAGGTTATGATGAGGATCATTCTATAAGTGTGTTATTATTATTATCATCATTAATTATTATCTACTAAATGATGGAAGGAGTGCTTCCTCAACAGATAATGAAGCTTTTATGCTAGAAATTCCTCTAGAAAATCAATCCTTTGGATACTCACAAATGTGAAAGAGGGTGATAAAAACAACCTGGTCATTTCTCTTTTGTTTCCCTTTGTCCTGAATTCCTGATTTATATTCTGTACAACATCATTTTACAACTGAAACTTAGCTGGTTGAAATAAGATTTAAAACTGTTGCCCTGACTACTTCTATTAATACCTGACTTGATCCACCTGTTGACTTATTTCCCCTACAAAGCTGAAATTAGAACTCCTGCTACCTGACCATTTCCTTTTAAGGGCTATAGCAAACTTGAACACTTCGAAGGTGTGGTGAGACAGACTGGAACATAGAAATGAATGTGGGAATCAATAAGTAAAAGTATTCATACCCTACTTGGGAAAAATGGATTTTTGTTGGCAACCAAATATAACAGGCGTGGCTTCACAAGCCAAACAGTGGTTAGCCTTTGACGCTAAAAATGTTACTCCTGGCCCAATTTAGACACAACGAGTTTATAGTCTGGATAAGACTGGTTTTTTCTCCCCAAATTTGTTAAAACCCGAAAAGATGGACGTAGAGTCTCTGGAGGTGAAGGGAAGTTCAGCAAAAGGCCAGAGTAGCCAGATTGTTAGAACAGGTGTTGAAAAAACTGAGAGAGCTCAAAGATCCCATGATCCCATGCTCCTTCCCATAATTCCCTCAAAGGAAATCAAGCTGAAGGCTGTGACAAACCTCACCAAAGTAACTCATTGGAAAATGAAAAAATTGAAATGAAAAAATTGACAAATCAACCAATTATTTTGTGTATACAATGCTAGTTAATCAGTTTTATTTTATTTTTTCCACAGAGTTTTCTGAATAAATTGTTGATTTGGGTATTAAGTCCCTGGGGCTGAAATATATCCACACAGAGTAGATTCTTTCCTTACTGCCCAGTCTACAAATTGCTGAACTAAATGGTTTTAAGATTCCCTTTATGATATAGGTGTCAAATATGTGGACTAAATAACATTTTTTCTAGGACTTCAGAACCACATTAAAATGTAACTGGAGAAATACTGGACAAAATAAATAAAAATACAATTAAACACAGATAATGTTAATATGTGATTTTCTAAGTCAATATGAGGCTTACAAGGATGTTTATGTATGGTTTAATGCCCTTTCTCCCTCCCCATTTGATATCACTGCTTTACTGGATCAAGGATTTGGCAGTTAAAAATAATGAAAACAGCAATAAAATATAACTCAAAACTTCAGCATTTCCAAAATTTTTGTTGGAAATGCTCAAACAGAAAGCAGCACAAGCATTTATAAAGTAGCACAGGGATTGTGCTAAAGTACTTTATCAATATTACCTTATTTGATAAAATAGCAATGAGCAATAGAAGACTAGCTGTAATTTCTCTAGTCAGCACTTGGAACTTCTCACCTGTCATACAAAGAGTCACTAGATTTAGAATCAGAATATCTGAGGGATGCCACTTAATAACTGTCTGAACCTGAATAAGTCAACCGATCTGAGCCTCAGTTTGCTCATCTGTAAAATGGAGTCGAAAATACTTTCCCTACAAGGTTCTGGTAAGGATCCCAAGATCATTTGATCTAGGATTGGTAAAGATGTCCAGAGACTAGCAGAATCTTTTTTTTTTTTTTTAAATTTTAAACAGACGGAGAAAACTTCTAGAGAAATTAAATGACTTAGCTTGAATTACAAAGATATTAGGTAATAGAACCAGGATTTCTAACTCCAAATGCTCTTTCTACTAAAGCAAACTATGTCCTTATAGGAGAACTACTCCTTATCTTAAAGCATTATCTAAATGGGAACCATTATTCCTACTGTCATATGTGTTGACGCCTTCAGGACAGTGTAAGCTTCCTGAGAGCAGGGAAAAAGCAAGAAAAACTCGATTCAATATTCTCTTCTAATTTTGTACACAATGGGTCACTTTTGTATTGTATTTCCTGTGTTTAGCCCCTGATGAGCACATTATTAAATGATTATTGATTGATTGAATCATCTTACTTTTTGTATTGTATTCCCCCTGTCTAGCAGGAGTCAGGCCTTAATAAATATTGATTGATCAATTGATTGATTGGATTATCTCATTTTTAGGTTGTATTCTCCACGCCTAGCACAGAGTTAGGCACACAGTAGGATCTTAAATGCCTTTTTCATTCATCTATTCATCCTGAGTTATATATCTCAGAAGACAAATTTTGTGACTCAAAGCTATCATAATAGACGAGACATTTTCACAGATGCAATCTGTGCAATCACATCAGGCTTGGGATAGATGGAGGAGTCAAATGCCCTTTTTCTCCCTCCTGGTCTGAGCCTTTCAGCCACCACTAACATCCGACAGTACCTTGAACAGATTCAAAAGTGAGCGAGCAGTCATTGTAACAGTAGCCTCTCTGGGGAGTGGGGCTCCCTCTCAGATGGGGAAGAGTCCCACTGTGGTCCTGCGTGGGTCCATTTTGCAGCTGCTGTCTAAACCTTAGGTTGATGCTCAGGTGTAAAAAAGGCCAACATGCCTTCAGGTGAGGACAGAGTGTCAGAAAATAAATGCTTCTCAAAAATTTTCCATTGCAGGCAGCCTGGAGACCGGCACAGTCAGTCAGAACTTCTAAAGGCTGGCATCCTCTTTTTCTTCCCTGCACAGCATGCATTTATTGCTTCAGTATATCTGGGGAAAGGCAAAAATAAAGCAAAATAATAAAAAACCAAGAAATGCACACAGACACCTAGAAACCTCTATGATTAAGCCCTAAAGGGCTGGTTGCTAATCACTGTGGATGGCAGAAGTCCTCCATCAGCCTCTTGCCTTGTTTTCCACTGGTTTGTTAAAACCTGCACAAAGCCCTTCCCTCCCTCACAAACACACCTGAACCTTTCGCTTTGTTCCCCAGAGCACAGACACCAGAGCAGCTTGGAAATAGCTGAGAGCTGGGCACAGGCATGCAAATAAGTACCACAACCAAGTGTGTCCCACATTGCTTCAGAATGCCTGAATTTTTTATGCATCGTATGTGCTTTTTTATGTATCGTATATGCTTTTTTATGTCTTTATTGTCTCCCAGAATAATTGATATGCATTCCTACTTTGGCAAATAGAAGTTGATGTATATATGTATAATATAGGTGCACCCATATATGTGTGCATATATATGTATATATGTATATACATATCTCCCCTCATCCCAAATTGTCTTTTTAATACATATACGTACACACAATGCAGAGGGAGGGGGAGTCACTACTACACAAACCAAACTTACTTTAAGGAAAATATTTTAAGCAATTCAACCACAGATCTGACGAAGAAAAGAAAACATGTTGATTTTTTAAAATTCCTTAGAGAAAAACCCTAGCTCCCCTACCTCATTTAAAAATAGAATCTTAGAATATCAAAGCTAGAAGGGACTTCAAGACAGGCTATCCAATCTCCTCCCTTTGTAGGTGAGAAAATTGAGAACACAGGGGGAAGAAAGTGACTTACACAGTGCCATGCATCTAGGATGCAAAACTCAGTTTCCCCCAAATCAGAAAAAAATCTGAGTTTGTTTGTTTTTGATTAGGTGAGGGGAAGCCGGATTTGAAGAACTCATCAGTTTTGTAGAACTTTTCCTTCCATACTTGCTCTTAATTAGGGTGGGAAAGCTGGTTGTGATCAGTTCTGGGACTTTCACAAGATTCCCACTACTACCACTACCACCATCACCTTCCTCCCCCGCCTCCACAACCTACCATCATCATCAAGAACCAAGTCAATGTTGGGGAAGACATCAGTCCACTTCTCACTGCTATTTGCCCTTACAGCCTTGGGCTAGACCCAGAATTTCAGCCCTCCTGCCAAATACCTCTGTCTCTGTGGTATTTCTGGTTTGGCCATTGGAAGGAATTGCTGGACAAAGCACAAGGAAGTCCATTCCGGGGCGATTCCTGCCAGATTTTTTTTCTCTGATACTTAGGGTGTCTAAGATCATTTGGATAAGGGTGTGGATTTCAGATAGCTTGTCTGAACCTGGATTTGAGACCTTTTAAGAATCCCTGTTTCATTCCAATCATTAACCACACAAAGAAGAGCACCAAAAGAAAACCACTGCAAATCTTGTAAACCTGAACACAGACTGTGTTCTCCACAAAACCTAATAAACCTTGTGTTTGGTTTGCAATTGCTCTGGTCCAAGAGCTTACAACATTTGGTCCCAGTCTGCATTTTTCTCTACAAACCACCTCCTTTCTTTGCTCTGCTCCACCCATACCCCAGCCTCTTTTATTTCTTACTCCAATGCTATGTTACTTCTATCTCTGGCCAAGCCCCCATCCCCAATCTTCCCTTCACCCTCCCACCTTTACTCTGCTAACCCAATGGACAATGATAATTTTAAATCCTTTCTTGGACTCTCTCTTCTTCCATGAAGCCCTCTTTCCCTCTTTGGGCAGTCTCCACCAAGTGGCTGTGTCTCCAAACTTCTAAATCTAGTGTCTTGGAATTGTTATCAAAAATAACTGAAGCCCCATCCCTAATTAACTATCCATAATTCCTCTGAGATTTCACTTCCACTCAAGTAGCACGTGGGAGGCCCACATATTTTGCCTGGTTCTTAGCCACTATGGAGCTTCCAAAGAATAAGTTGTTGGATGCTCTATTAACCCTTTTGGGTCATAAATGTACTGAACTCTGTTGGAGAGATTGGGAGAATGCATAATCTTTCCCACTGCATCAAAATGAGTCGCCAGCAGTAGTTTATGTAATGAGATAATGGAGCCCCATTAATGCTAAAAATACAATTAAAAACAGCAATAGATATTTCCATGCTTCTTTTTAGCTTCCCTTAGGGTTACAAGATCTCAGAATAGAAATGGATAGATATTTTGGCAAGAGCTACTTTAAAAATGCTATTTATACTTAAGTGAGTATAAATAGATGCTCACGGGGTTCAAGTCCAGCCCTCAGTTTATTTGCTTTGAGTCTCAGAGCCAGACGTCCTGATTCCATAGCTGAGTTCACAAAAATAAGCAAGAGAGACAAAGTGTTTTCACCTACCGGTCAACTCCCAATCCCCCTTGCCCTACAACAAGCCAGTAGTCTCCTCCCAAACTCAGGGCTTCATCCAGGTGTTCTCTTGGGTTTGAGAAAACTTGAGATAAACTCAATCTTCTCCATAATCCACTAAACAGAAAAGGGAGTTCTTTCTTCTAAAAGGCTTCACAGTGGTGATTCCAACTAGGACCTAGAGAGAAAAAGATGGGGATTCCCAGAAATATTTCACTGGCATTAATTAGATCCAAGGCAAGCATAAATAATAATCCTCCTGACATGGGAGCAGAAAACATTTGTCATATACAACCTTTCCCATAAAGTTTATAGAATTCCCTCCTTCCCCCACCCCACTGCCCTCAGATTGTTCTTCAATCTCCTTTAAATGTTTAGGCTTTTGATTTGGAGATAAGGGGTAAATATATTTATTGTGACATTTAATAATGTCTGATGACCTGCAACACCCCTGCCTGAGTTTTTGTTGTTTTTATGTTGTAAGTTCTGTAACTGATACCAGTTGTCATCAAACATCATAAAAGCCAATCATGCCTCAAGTCATCAATATTTATTGTTCCTTTTAGGGCTGAGTCTGTTTTCAGTTTGTGGCAGATGGGTTTAATTTTTTAATGGATTAGTCAAACCAGCCGCACCTACTATAAAATACTAGATCAGCTCTGACATGATACAATTGAGATATTTAGGCAGTCAAAGGATAAATATATTTGCAAAGATGAAGGAGAGAAAGAAGGAAGCAAGGAAGGAAGCAAGGAAAAAAAGGAAGCAAGAAGGAAGGGATAAATGAAGGAAGAGGGAAGGAGGGAAGGCAGAAAGGAAGGAAGAAAGAAAGAAGGAAGGGATGGAGGAAGGAAGGGAGGAAGGAGGAGGGAGAGGAAGGAAGGGAATGAGGAAGAGGGAAAGGAAGGAGGAAGTGAGAATAAAAAGAAAGGAAAGAAACAGGAGGAAAGAAAAATAAAAGAGAGAAGGGAGAAAGAGGAAGAAACCAGAGTATAAGATGGGAGAAGAGAAGAGAGAAAAAGGAAAGAAGAAAGGAAGAAAGGAAGGAAGGAGGGAGGAAGAGAGGGAAGGAAGGAAAGTGAAAATAAAATGGAATCAAAATAACCTATTATGAGCAGTTAGCATCTCTCACCTAGTTTTCCCCACTTATACTTTACTTCTGTGTAGTCTAAGAATTGTTTCTAAGATAACCCTGCAATGCTGTGGTCCATCAATAGATAGGGCCTGTCATCCAGAGGGCAATAGAAGATGCCCATTGGTTTATGTGAATATCTATTCCCCTTGGCATCAGAAGAATGTGTCTATGCCAACATTAAAACTGAAAAATTGCAAGTGTGATATTTTCAAATTCCTCCTTCACATTCATTCATTGAAAACTTCAATTTACTGATGTCTCTCAGTATAACATAGGTTACACTGATTTTTCTCTAGTGGCTAACTGTTCCCCCCATACCTCTCCTCAGGGCATAGCCTTCTACATACAGATCATCCCAGCTGAAATAAGCTGGATACAATCAAGGCCAGCCCTTAACAAAGTTGTGAAGTCGGCAAAGTTTGGTTTCATTGTTCCCCATATTCTCCTTGGGGATTTCCTTCTCCCCTATCTTGGGTTGTCAGAACTATCCAGCTCTCTTCCTTTATCCCTTCAAAATTTATCTTTGGAAAGCCTACATATGATAAATGTATTTGTAAACTCCTCAAGGACCCGGACCGCCTTTTGCCTTTTTTTGAACCCCCATTGCTTAGCCTGGTATTCAAGTAGATGTTTAATAAATTTCTATTGACCGATTGATTTAGGAGCAAATGACTGACAAATCTTATTATTATTGTCAAAGTTAACTTATCAATTTTATATGGGTTTACACATATTATCCTCATAGAGAAATAAGTCCTTTAATAGACTGTTGACCTAAGGGTCAGAAGATTTGTGTTCTAAGTGTGGTTCTGCCCCTAACTCTTTGGGTGACCAGCCTATAATGAGTTCCCTACAGTGTAACAAGTTATAATGGCTACATGGTCACATGTCACCTAACAGGGCTCAGTTTCTTCATCTGTAAAATGAGAGAAATAAAGGAATTAAAGGGAATAAAGCATTTTATGATTCTACAACTAGATCTCCTGACTCCTCAAGAGGATACTTTTTCTATTGCCTGTTTACCTTCAAACAAGCATTTACTCTGGGCCAGACAGGGTGCTAATCTCATTTGATTCTCACAATTATTATCTCCAATTAGATGATGAAGTAACTCAAATCAATGGACCTAGGTCAAGAAGACCAGAGTTCAAAATAGGACTCAGATACTAGTCATATAACACTGGGCAAATCAATTTTATCTCCCTTGACTCAACTGTTAAATGGGGATAATAATATTATCCCCATTGTTATTGTGAGGATCAATCTACAATATTTGCAAAGCACTTAGGGGAGTGCCTGTCACGGAGTTGTTATTTTATAAATATTCCCTTCTCCATCCTACAGTTAGGGAAACTGAAGTTTAATGGGACTTCCCTGGGGTCGCACAGTTGGGAAGTATCAGGCCAGATTTGAATGTAACTCTGCTGGACTCCAGAGACACTGCTCTGTCCATTGTATGGCCACCGGATCTCCCAATTGAGAGATAGCATTTTTGCTTTTTGTTGATTTTAGGAGAGATGGCAGAAATTCTCAGATAAGTAGATTTGGGGGTTATCAGTGATTCTGAATAGTTTCATGGAGTTTATTATCTAGAATGAGAGGAAGATCAGACCCTCTGCTCAGAACTACATTCTCCCAAGCCACCCTCCCCCCTCCCCCCCACTAGAGAAGATGACTCAGAATGAGAGAGACTGAAGAATTGATGTCCTTTTCCTTCCTAAGGTAAAATATGACCTGAGCTGCCATTGTACCTTGTCACACCCCAGGGGAGAGGAAAGAGATACACGGCCCTGTAGGGCTGCACCTATTGGAGATAGATAGCGCGTACCACAACTTCCCACCCACACGGCCTTTTGTGGTGACATTAAAGTCAGGAAGAAAAAAGGGAAAGGGAAGGAGAAACTACAACAAAAGAAGAGTTTCCAAAAAGCTCCTGGCAAAAGAAATAGGTCGGACTTCAAAGCAACCCAGCAAACTCTCCCTAATAGTCCAAACCAGCACTTGAATTTAGAAGAATAATACCTCAAGTTTATGTAACAGTGCTCCAAGAAGTTTAAAGAGTTCCAAGTTGATTTCTTTTTTTCCCTACCTTTTTCTTTATTATGAGATGGTGAGGGGGTTGAGATAGACTCATTTTATGGAGGGGGACACAGAAGGACAGAGAGAAGTACCATAACTTGCTCATCCTCATAGAACAAGCTAACAGGAGGCAAAAAAACGCTGAATGAGTCTCTATCCTGTGGGTGCTGGGATCTTTCCACTGGGACACAATGTTTTAGGATATCTTTTTACTATTCTGATCCATGGCATTGTAAATTTACTAAGAACTTCAGAAGTCTTCTCATCCAGCAGAGGTCTAGAGAAGCTAAGTAGTAATAATCAGAAGGATATGAACCTATGATCCAGAGCTCTTTTGCTTGTACCATCTGTTTTTTTTTTTATAAACTAGGAAAACCACATTTATCTCCCTGTTTAATCATTTACCTTAACTGTGAAATTGCCAAAGGAAGAACAGAAAAAAAGAATCACAAGGGATTATTTAGATAAACATAGGCTCACAGATACATTTAGAAGGAAGGAGTTATTGATGGATCCACAGGGCCCATTTCATACCCCTCCATTTCCCTTAGAACAGCCTGTGCATTCCCTAGAAGAAGAATATCATATATTCCATTGGTATCCCCTCCCAGTTTGGATGAGCCCCAAACCTCCAAATGCCACCCATGTCTTCCCATGTTGGCTGAGATCCAGTACAAGGCTTTGGAGGATTATATTACCTGGTAGACCATTCCCAGCCCAACCTTGCCTGAGTTAAGATGGCTCCATGCCATTCTCCCCCAGGGAGTGGGTTTGCAATCCAGAGCCCATCGTGGAAAGGAAGAAAACTCATGAGGGGGTGGTAGGACTGTGAGTCTTGTTCAGGCAGAAAGGGGTCTTGGACCTCTAAGGTATGGTATGTTCCTGCTTTGGGTGGAGAGAACCCTGCCCAATCAAAGATATCTGAGGGATATCACACAGGAGCTGAAGAAGTGTCAGTGTACAGCATTCACCGAGCATCTCCATCACAGGCTCAGCCTTCCCTTTGCCCTCTGCTCCCCCTTCCTGCCACCCTGAATTAGGTTTGTTGAAAGAAACAGAAGACTTGGTCTCTGCCCTTAAAAAGATACCTTCTAATGAAGGAGACTGGATTTCCATGCAAGAACACCCACAGGTACAAATTGACATCAGGAGATCACTCTGTAGTTGTCAGGAGTTGATAAGACTCATCAAGTGATTGGATCTGGGTGGAATGAATGGAGGAAGATATCCTGGAGGGGATCGGGCTTGAGCATGGTGTTAGAATTGGAGAACAACTTGCATTGGTCAAGAGCAGCAGTCAGGAAGTTAGCCAATGTAGCAGTGACTGTACCCTGTAATCCTAAATGAAAAGGGTCCTAGTACTAAGTCAGAGATCCAGTCGCCAAATAAGAAATGAAGGACTTAGACAAAATGGGGAAAACCTGGGAATGGCTAACCTTCCATGCTATCTCCCCATCTTCTTCTGGTGAGATTTCTAAGTCTGATGACATTTAGGAGGCCCTCCAGCCTGGACAAGGGATGACTGAATATGTGCAAGGCTCAACCTGGAAGGTCAGAGAAGGAATCTGGGAGTTGCCAGGCCATCCTGTTCTCCCTAGATAATCACAGGTAATCCCTCACCCCCAACATATCAGTCAGCACCTGAATCTTACTGTCTATGGGGGATTTCAGAAGTCTTTCAGAGGGTTGGATCCCAATTGTTCTTAGACTGATTCCATCAGGAGATAGTAGCGTTGAATATCCCTTTTAATCCAGAGCCACCTACCAGGTCATAACTCATGGGCCATCACTGAGGACTGGGCCTGGTAAAATAAAGCAAGGGTATGCTGGAGCCAGCTCTAACTGACCTTATCAGCTGATTGTTAAATTTTCAATGTGAATATTTATACCTCAATAATCAGCTATCTCTACAAATCAGGGTTTGAATGATTGTTTTATTAATTATATATATAGACTTATTAGAGAGTGAATAATTCAGATTAAATTTAAAAGTGTGTGTGTGTGTGTGTGCATACTTTATAGAGAATCTGGTTGTTAAACATTTACCTACAATCATTCTATTACTTTAAAAAATTGCTGGGACTCAAGAGAAATGCAGTAGAAGGCTCAGGGAATGAAATCATCCCAATCACTAGTTATCCCTAGAACAGAGGCTAGTAATAATAATAAAAACAATATTTTTTAAAAACTGGCATTTATCTAGCACTTTAAGGCATGTTCAGTGCTTTACATTCATTATTTCATTTAAGCTTCACAATAACAACACAATAACATAACAACATCCCCTGAAATAAAATGCCCTATCTCTTTCTGCTCCTCAGTCTGGCTCCTTCTCAGTCTGGCTCTTTGGGATTGCTGCATGAAACAACTGTGTCTTAAGATTTGAACACAGTTTTAACTTGAGAATTTAATTGCAAAACCACCTTTTTAAAGATACCAACAGGCAATCCCTTCTCCCCTTCAGTGTGGACCTGTGAGCTCATGTTTAGTTAAATGATGTCTAGAAATTATCTTTCTTTTCCCTTGGCAATTTTTTTCACTAATATGATTTACAGCCAGAATGACGAATGTGGCTTCTTCTTCTTATCCTCCTTCTGATGACCAGTCCACAAATAAATTTTTATCAGTGCCTATCACGGACAAATCTGCCCTGGCACAATCTAAGGTCTTCTGGGGCCCTCCTCTCTGCTATTTCCCTATGTTCTCTACCTTTCCAGGCACTACCATCTGACTTGATGATATACCCTAAGAACTAGTTTTTTCCATCTGTCTATCATTGTACCCTTAGGATTTCCGGGGCTTTTTCTGTTTGTTTTTTTTTTTTTCAAATAAGATGAATTTTGTTATATTTGTTGTCTCCTCCAGTTAGAAAGCAGGGACAGTCTCATTTTAAAAAATTGTATTTTTAGCATAAACACAGCGATTGGAATGTAATAAACATTTAATAAAGAATTTTTATTTACTTATTAAAATAATTGTTCTAATGACTGTGGGAAATGGTGTGTGTGGGTGTGTGTGTGTGTGTGTATGTGTGTTTAAGGTAAATCCTTAAAGAGCTTGAAATCTAATTGAGACAATAAAATACACACACATGTGTGTGTATATGTATATGTATGTGTATATTTGTGTATATGTGTGTATAAACACACACACATACACATGGTGAAGAGAGGGAAAAAAAAGCACTATATAAAGAGGCATTTATTTAATATTTAATTTTTAAGCAAATATTTAGGAACTGGCTCTCCAGGTGGAAAATGGCACACTTCTACATTTAATCTGCCTTACTAATTTTTCTCCTTTACTTGCTAAATTTTAGACAATCAACAAAACACTAAATCAAGCCATGATATATTGTATTTACTAATTTCCAAGTTTAAAGGGCTCACACTGAAAACTTCACAATGACTTAAGACTGAATTGGCCCCAGTATAGTGCTACATGTAGGTTGGTATATAATGATACCTACCCTCCCTACTCCTCTTCTTCCAAAAGATCTAAATCCTGTTCATATTTCAAAATTCAGTTCAACTCCCACTTCCTCCAAGAAGCCTTTTCTGACTACTTTAGTCTACCTTGAGCTTTCCTTTTTCTAAACTTTTATAGCACTTATGGTCAAAATTGCTCTTTTGGCACTTAGGTATTCTCATGTGTTTTGAATTATCTTTCTATGCATGTGGTCTATTTCTTTCACTAGACTATTAGCGCCTTGAGGCAGGGATCATGTCTTATACTTCATTGTATCTTTTTACAAACCCCAGAACTGTATTAGGTACAACTAGTGGATTCCCATCAAATGGGTAAAAAAAATTGATCAAAACAACTTTAATGAGGCTTCAAGACTTTGTACTTGGCCCTAGGTGAAATACAAAAATTAATAAGATATAGACCTTTCCTTCAAGGAGCTTACTTCTAGCAGGAGAGATAAGACATGTACACAAATTATTTATTATTGTATAAATGTCAGAAGAAAGGTTCAAAGTGCCATAGGGAATTGAGAGGAAAAAGCAATTACTTTTAGATGTGGGAGAGCCAAGATAGTTTCATAGAATAGGATTCAGGTAAGTAGAGATGAGAAAGGAGATTTTTTTCACATAGAAATAGCCATCTGATTATACACAGAGATGGGAAAGTAGAGGACATGGTTAGGAAACAGTAAGTAATGCAATTTGCCTGGAGTGTGGGGGTAAACAAAGGGTAAGAGGGTAGGATGAGATGGACTATCATGCTTCCAGAATGCCTAAGTGAGGAATCTAAGCTTTATCTTACAGGCAAAAGAGAGCCATTTGGGATTTGTAACCAGGGATGTGCTGCAATCAAAACTACACAGTAGGAAGATCCATCTGTCAGCACTCACAGAATGGATTAGAGAGGGGAGAGACTAGAAGTGGGCAGACCAGCTAAGAGGCTATTGCAATCATCAAGACAAGAAAAATGGCAAGACCTTAAACTAGGGGGGAATGGAAAGGAAGAAAGAAGAACAAGTTCCAAGCCTTGATGACTGGGAGAATCGCTTGCTGGGGTCTTAAAGAAATGGAGAAGCAGGGATGATGGGCAGGTTTGTTTGGAGAAAAGATGTTTGGTTTTAGATTTAAGATTGACACAAAAAATAACAATAGTACTCAAGGCTGTAAAGGAGAAAATGAGTGGAACAAACACTAAATTCAGCCCTAACTGTTCAGAGAAGAGAGGGTTCAGCCACATGCTTCCTTGGACACTCTCCTCTCTTAGGAAGTACAAGCCCATTGAATTCCAAAGTCATTATACCCAATGCTCCCCTTTTTTCCCTCCCCACCTCCTACTTTTTCCTCCCTATGGAGTCAGAAGTCTGGAGAATCAGGATAGCAGGGATGGGGCTGCCAGTTTGTGGGTGGTCTCTCCAGCTGATCTATGATTTCTACTTTGAGAATCAGTCTTTAAGGACCCAATCCCTCCTCCTTTCCCCCCTCTCTCTGGTTTTTTCCCCTCCCAACTGAAAACAGCTGGCAACTTATTCAGAAACTTCTAGGAAGGAACAAACTCTCCTTTCATGATGAGAACACCAAGGACAAGAGGCTTGTGTTTGAATGTTTACAGGCTTCACCTGAGATAGGGGGACCAAGGGCACTGTTCTACACCAAGTCTCTGGGAAACACCAAAAGCATATTATGGGTGAGGAGTTGGCAGGGCTACTTCCAGCTGTGCTTGAGTCTTCATCCATCTGACCAAATGTTCTCAGGCTCTGTCTCACACAGTCTATAAGAATTAATGCAAAAGCTGTATCAGATTAAAAAAATAATAACAACTACAGTTAACCCTGGATTTCCATACTTTGAGGTCAAAGCGCAAGGAAATATCCCCAAATGCTGCTGAAGCAATGTATAATCCAAGGGGGTAAAAGAAAAAGAAGAATGATAGTTTCATTCTGAAGTGATTCAGAACAGAGACCTAATTTGTTCTTGGCCACAGGTCCTAGGGACTAGAAGACAGGTGATTATCCTCATCTGTCAGGTTAATTTTTTTCTAAGAAGAAAAACAAAATTTGAACTTTTTGGATCCAGAGCAACTTGGATCCATGAACATCTAAGGATTTTGATTTCCTCTTCAGGGTGACCATTGTCCCCAGCTTTCCTTCTCTGATGCTCTAAGCCAACCAAATGAGGGATCATAGGACAGAGCCTTCCTCTCCCTCCTTCAAGTGTTGGCACATTTTTGCTCCTCTTCCTCCAACCCTTTGCAGGATCAGGATTGAATGCTAGAACACATTCTCTCCTGGTACAACTGCATGCACCCACAACCTCTTCCCCTCTTCCACACCCACCCATCCATCCAACTGGTTTTGTGTCAGCTGATAAAGAAAATCTACTTAGAGGTCCAAGTATATTTAAGAAAATACCTCTGTGCACTTTGAACAAAGGATATTTTTCTATTCTTAGGGAAGAATAAATAGTAATAAAAAGGCCACAATTTTAGGATGAACTGAGTTCAGAGCTTGATTTGACAAACAGGAACACTAAGGTTCAGGGAAAATTAATTGTTGAGATCAAGGTCATTGTGTGAAAAAAAAAAAGGATGCTGAGATTCTCTGGGTCAAATTTCTATTCTTTTTTCTTATCCCTGAGCATCTTAGAGCACTGGTCTAGGAACAGAAAACACAGTTTCTCATTTTGACCCTGTCTCCATGTAGCTGTTGTTACCACTGTCAAAGCTCTCTTTAGTTCAATGATTTGGAGATTGTTAGCTTCCAATTAATGTAGCATCCCCCATGGAGTGGGGTGCGGCAACATGAGCTACATACATACATACATACATACATACATACTAAACAAGATTATAAAATTATGTAAATATATAAAGAAGCTGTGACTTTTCGTCCAGTAATAGGAAAATACTACCTAAATCACTCTCAACCTATGAGTTTCTGGTTTTGGAAACTGCTTGAGGTATGAAGAGGTTAAATGACGTTTCTAGCATCACACAGCCACATGAAACATGGGAAGAATGTGGACACAGGTCTGTCTCTCCAAGACTAAAACTCTATCCATTTTGCCAGGCTCCCTCTTCAAGCAATTGTTTGAGAATTTTAATTAATTACTTATTATGTGTTATATATGGTGTTAAATACTGATAATACCATGAAAAAGTAAAATAATACCTGCACTTGAATTTAAATTCTAGAATTCTTTGTAGAATCATAGAATCATAAAATACTATATTTAGAAGAGTTGGACAGTCTACTCTTTACCTATTATATGAAGTCATTTTGTAAACTGTCAAAGATCCTATCCTTGGAAGGTAAGGATAAGGAGCTATTTTGACAAAGTGGCTAAAGTTCTGCACTCAAGTCATGAAGACCTGGTTCAAATCTCACCTCAGTATAGTATAGTTCCTATACTTTCTGTGACTGGGCAACTCAAATTCTCTAGGGCTTACTTTTCTCATCTCTAAAATGGGGATAATAATAGCACCTGGACAGCTAGATGGCACAGTGGAATGAAAACCTAGCCTGGAGTCAGGAAGACTCCTCTTACTGAGTTCAGATCCAGCCTCAGACACTTACTGTCTGTGTGACCCTGGGCAAGTCACTTTACCCTATTTGCCTCTATGACTATAAAATGAGCCATAGAAGGAAATGGGAAACTACTCTAGTATCTTTACCAAGAAAACCCCAAATGTGATCACAAAGAGTTGAATGTGGCTGAAACAACTGAATAACAAGTAGCACCCACCTCAGTCTTGCTGTGAGAACAAAATGAGATAATATCTGAAAGTACTTTGCAAATTTTACATGTGATGTAGATGCCAGTGCTCAGCTAAGGACTAATGCTACAAGTAATTATTCTTAGAGCAATATCCTGCATTTGCTTAGAGCTTTAAACTTTTGGAAGTTCTTTCACTCTGATCCTCTCACCTGATGAATGAAATGCCTCTATAAAATAGGCAGATCTAGAGTTATTAGACCTATTTTTCACTTGAGGAAATTAAGGTGCAGAATGGTTAAATGAATGCAGAAAGCCAAACTGCATGTTAATGGTGGGTAATGGAAAAATCTATCACTATTATTTCAGGCCCCTCTATGGATAATGCCCTCAACGTCTAGGACAAGTCTTTGTTTTGATGGCCAAACCAACATGATCTTGGTTACTTCTGTGTAAAGAAGGCCACATCCTCAAGTTATTCAAATTCTTCAGCCAGCATTTGAGGCCCTCTAAAATTGTCTTGATACCAATTTTCTAATCTGACCTGCTAGGTCTTTCTTGTATATAGCAATCCATCTCTTCTCTCTGTGGCTGTGTTCAGATATGTTCCCATACCTGGAATATACTCTTTCAAATGTCCAATTCTTAGAATTCCCCTTTTGGACAAAGCTAAGGTGCCATCTATTTCATGAAGTCTTACCTAGGGGTTCCCCCCTCTCAAAATCCCTTTGTATAATTTTTTAACTGGGTATTTATTCTTGTCTCTGGTCATCCCTGTAGAATATAAACTCCTTGAGACCAGGACATGTTTTACTTTTGTTTGGCATGAAAATAAGACAATTTTGTTGAATTGAATTCAGTTGAACTGACTGTACCTCTGCCCCAATACTTAGCATCCACATAATGCTTTACTTTCCAAAAGCATGTGTTACATATGTGTCTGATTAAGACAATGGGGAGGCAGATTCTCTAAGCCCCAGCTTTGAGTCACATAATAGTTAATCCAAGGCCACACAGTGTTTCAGAGTTATAAATCAAGTCCCTTGCCTTGGTCTGGTGTTTTCCCCAGAAAGCCACCATATCTCCTTCTCTTTGGAAACTTTCTGTCTCACTAAATAGTCTTGCCAGTATTAAATGAGAGCCAACTTTCACACCATTCTGACTCTTTTGAGTTGTGTGTGTGTGTGTGTGTGTGTGTGTGTGTAGGGAGGAGGAGGGGAGTATGGGAGTGAGAGGGTGTTGTTTTGAAACCATTGTTAGTTGCAATACTAGACAAAGAGGACCCCGACTAGCAGCAGAACAGCAGAGATCTCAATTAACTGTGGAGGTGAAAGGGCTGTAAGTGAAAGGGCTAGAATGTCTGTTAGAAGAAGTGACTGGACATTCAAGATGGTCCACCTAGTTTATGGGGAGATGGAACCCTCCTCCGATGCTAATTGGCCTTCACAGAACCAAGATTCTTGGGCTTGGAAAGTCACTAAGAGATATCTCGTGCAAACTCCCCATTTTACAGATGAGAAATCTAAACTCAGAACAGTTCGGCAACTATTTATGTTTATAGATGTGGTTCTTATGTTTATGGGTGAAGTGGGTTTTTTTTTTTCATCTGTTCATGCTGTGGTTGCATCTATCAAGCTGTAGTTTAGGGCATATGAACTCTATGGTGCTTTTCATGTTGAATTCAGACTCTAATTTGTCCAAAGTCACACAGAGAGATGGGAGCAGAGCTTGGTTCTAGAAGCCAGTTTTCTTCTCTCCCAGGCTTAATGCCTACCCTACTATATACTGTGCCCCTTCAAGTGATGATTCTTGAATTATCTAAATGAATAAGAGACATGAGTGAGAGATAATGTGGTCTAGTGGATAGAATTATCCTTAAAGTTAAAAAATCTTGACTGGATTCAAAGTGTCTCCAGCACATTATTGGCTGTATCATCCTTGACAAGTCATTTAACCTCTTATTGATCTGGAGTAATTCTAAGACTAAAAGTACCGAAAGAGGGACATCCTTCATTGGGAGTGTCCTATAGGAAGGAAAGCACAGGTTCAGTCCCATCCTTTGTGGTCACAAGGGAATTAAAAGCAGGCATTTTGGCTTTAAGACTTTCAATAACATAGATTTAGTTGTCTCAGACAATAACAGTGGAAAAGTGGAGAAGGCTGGAGAGCTAACAGCAAGGCAGACTTAAGTACAGCCTGAATATGTGCACGTACATGTGTGTTTGTGCCTTTCTGGTCCCCTCCCCTCATCAATCCCTTCTCCACCAAGGAGCTGGTATGAGTAGTGAGGCATTTCATAAGTAGCCTAGAGCAAAAATTAGTCCTCCATGTAGATTTCTACATCAAATGTTGGGTTTGGGTGGAAGCTATGTAAACAGTTGGGAAGCAGATGTAGCCTGAGGTGTAACCACTTCTTGTACACAAGTGAAGAGAAGGGAGGAAGGGGGGCAGGGGGCAATAAGACAGAGAAAACAAAGCCTTCTGAATGGAATATTCCTAACACGTTACACCTTTAAGGAACTTTAAAGATCTACCTATCCATTAAAAAACTTTACATGGGAGGAAAATGAAGTTCAAAGTGGAACAATGACTTTGACAAAGTCATAGATGTACAAGTGACAGCAAGGATTGGAATTTGGGTTTCCCCAATACACAGCCCAAGACTTTTTCAAAGACTTGGGGGAGGAACAACAAAAATATCATGTAATAAAAGAGTCAAGGGTCCAATTCCTTGAGGAAAGGGCATATAATGAGAGCAGAAACATTAACAGACTTGATATTTCTGATGGTGGAGCTCTGGGTTCTTCAGGTAATGACATAGAGTCCATTAAATTCTTTATGCTACAAAGAACCCAAATCCCATGTGGTGTACTAGTACATCCCCTCAGTGCAAATCAACTGGATAGACATTGCTTTAGAAAAACCATACTATATTTGCAGTTATGGATCTACCTAGAGGGAGGGAAAGGGCAATGTATAAGCTGCAAAGGTCCCTTTCCGCTCAGATTCTCTATTAGAACTCAGTTATCTGCAATCATTAGTATCTTAAGGCATATCTCTAAAGCCAATGAGATTTGACTTATCTCCTCTCTCAACTTTTGGTGGCCTGTCATTTCTAAGAGAAGTAAAATATAGGAACTGTTTGGGATGATTTCTGACATCAACCCCTCATACTTTCCCCACTCCAATTCATCTTAAAACTTGAGTTTAAATCCAACCTCAGATATTTCCTAGCTGTGTGATCTTGGGAAAGTGACTTAACATTCTGTTAGCCTCAGTTTCTTGCTCTGTAAAATGGGCATAATTATAGCACCTAACTCTCAAGGATATTATGAAGCTCAAATGAAACAATAATTGTAAAATACTTAGCACAGTGCTCCCAGCACATGGCAAGTACTATATATTGTTGTTATTGTTCAGTTGTTTCAGTGGCATATGATTTCATCAGTCATTTGGAATTTTCTTGGCAAAGACACTGGAACGGTTTGCCATTTCTTTCTCTGGATCATTTTATAGATCAGAACACTGAGGCAAACAGGGCTAAGCCATTTGCCTAGAGTCATCTAGCTAGTAAGTGTCTGAGACCCTATTTGAACTCAAGTCATCCCGACCCATGGTCACTGTGCTACCTGTCATAAGTATGATATAAATGTTAGCTATTAATAGTTATTATGACTAGCTGTGTGACCTCCAGCAAGTCACTTCTCACTTCCTTCTCTGTAAAATGAGGGGATTGAGCCAGATGGTTTGTAAAATCTTTCAGCTCTGGTACTGTGTCATTCTGTGATTCTAAGTCATTTAGTCTCTCAGAGCCTGTAAAATAGGGTTGATAATACTACCTGATGTAATGGAATGTTAACTCTTTGAGAGGAGGTACCATCTCACCTTTGTCGTTGTAACCTCCAACATTTAGCACCGAACCAGACATGTGGTATGAGCTTAATAAATGTCTTTTGATTGATTGATTTGCCTATCTGTCTTGATTGACCAGTCTCACAGGAACCTAGGAAGGGATGTTATGGGTTAAATAAAATGACATATCAGAGAGCACTTTGCAACTTCTAAAGTGCCATACAAAATTATTGTCATTTGGAGCTGTCTTTTCAACAGCCAAGGCTCTAGGAATTTGGTGGAAGATGATAATTAAAGTCCAGGCTCTAAGGAACCTCTGACTCCAAAGGCTCATCTCAAAGTGAGAAGATGGAAAGGTGTTTTCTGCACCCCCAACGTCTTGGTACTCCTATTAGCTGTCGTACCCAGAGGTCTCTGGGGCAGCAGCAGTTGTCTGGGCTGTTGCTCAATCAGCCTTTTCAGGGACTGTGGAATGAATGTGTGTGTATGTCACCACCTCCATGATGTGGGGCTATCAAACCTCGGCTCTGTCTGGGCTTCCGCATCTGAAGGTAAATACGCGCGCTCTTCAGCCCCAGCCAGATATTTCCTGTACCAGGAGCACTCCTCATCTAAAAAAACAGGTTGGCTGCACACAGAGCCCACTTATTCCTCCTCGGCCTGTAAGCTTTCTTTTTTCCACCTTCTAAGAGGCTGGGGGCAGGGAGAGTTAGCTCCCTTGCTCCCTAGCCTCCCCCTCTGAATAAATCCTTCTTTATCTGCAAAGAACAAACAAAACAACACAAATAAACAAACAAAAAAGGCAAGCCATGGGATGGCAGTTTCACCATGTTCCAGTAGGAAAAATGCAGGGAAAGAAAGAACATCACGATGTGCAAGAAACCCCTGGGTTCTGGAAAAGTTTGCTTCTTGCCCCAAACATCTCCCTGCTCTAGCTTAAAAGGGCCGCGAGATGGCAGCATTTCTGAACTTTCCCTCTCTGCCGAAGTGGTCTCTGCATTGTGTGCTGCTTGGGCTGGGTCAGCCACCCGGCCTCCCCCAAGGGGTCAGGGTCCCTAGCGGGGCTGCTCGCCCCTTTTCCGCCAGGCCCCGGGAGCAGAAGAAGCCAAAGAGGGGCTTCTCCATCACTGCTCTTTCAGCAAAACCACGTCGAACCTCAGTTGGGCGGGTCAGCGGCCGACCCTTCGGAGATCACCTCGGAAACGGGGATGTACTTAGCTGGGTCCTCCGAGGGCTGACCGCTCCTTGCGGTCCTTGGAGAAGTCCGTTAATTCTGAGGTTTCTACTTCTCTCCCATCGAGAATTCTTGTCCAAATTTCTGGTCAAGTGAGAGAAGTGCAGAATGTCGGGGATTTAAAAAATATCAGAGTATTTCCTTCCTCCCTTCCTTCCTCTTTCTCCCTTCCTTCCTTCCCTCCCTCCTTTCTCTCTTCCTTTTCCTTCCTCCTTTATTTTGTTCCTTTCATTTTTTCTGACTTTCTTCCTCCATGCTTTTTTTTCTTTCTTTCCTTCCTTCCTCTCTCCTTTCCCCCTTCTCTCTTCCTTCCTTCTCTCTCTCCCTTCCTCCCTTCCTTATTTCTTTGTTTCCTTCCTTCCTTTCTCTCTGTCTTTCTCTCTCTTCCTTCCTTTTTCCCTTCCATCTTTTGTTCCTCCTTCTCTTCTTTCTCTTCCTTTCTTCCTCCCTTCTGCCTTTTCTTCCTCCCTCTCTCTTTCTCTTCTTCTTTTCCTTGCTTCCTCCCTTTCTTGTTTCTTTTCTTCCTCCTTCCCTCCTTTCCTTCTCTCATTTCTTCCTTTCTTCCTTTTTCTTTCCTTTCATTCTTTTCCTTCTTTTCTTCCTCAATGCCTTCCTCCTTTGTTTCCTTCTTTCTTTACTTATTTTTCTTTTTCCTTCCTTCCCTCCTCCCTTTCCTTACTCCTTTATTTTCTTCCTTTATTTTTCTGCCTTTCTTCCTCCATGCTTTTTTCTTTCCCTCTCTTTTCCTTCCTTCTTTCTTTTTCTTTCCTCCCTCTCTCACTTTCCTTTCTTCTTCCCTTTCTTCCTTCTCTTCCTTCCCTTTCTTCCTTCCCTTCCTTCTCTTCCTTCCCTTTCTTTTTTCTTTCCTTCTTTCCTTCCTTCTTTCTTTCTTTCTTTCTTCCTTTCTTTTTTCTTTCTTTCCTTCCTTCTTTCTTTCTTTCTTTCTTTCTTTCTTTCTTTCTTTCTTTCCTTTCTTCTTTCTTTCTTTCCTTCTTTCCTTCTTTTATTTTACTTTCTTTCAAGCACATATTGAGGTGCAGAATGAAAAAAATCTGATTGAATTAATATTCAATTACTTATTAACTATATGCCCTTGGACAAGTTATCTGATCACTCAGACCCATTTATGTCATCTATAAAATGGGAACAATACTAGTACCCTCTTCACATGGTTGTTAGTATCAAAGGAGATAATATATATAAAGCACTTTGAATAACTAATGGTATTGCTACTACTACTCCTGTAGATTAATTAATAGGTATTTATTGAGTGCCTACTGTCTTTTTTTTGTTATTGTAATTTGTCCCTCATTTTCAAAGAGGACCATGGCATCACAGAGTGATATCATGACTTGCAAGTAAATTGGATTTAAGTGAGAGAGGGCTGTGGAAGGTCACCTGCTATACTCTCTCTTCTGGAGCCATCTGGATCCAGTGGCAAAATATAAATAACTGGAGATGGCCCTGGATGAAGTAGATTTTGGCCTTTTAAGGTCAGTGATTAAAGATAGGTAAGAAATGAGCCAAAGAATGATTTTTTTTACCTAGTTAAAAAAATTTAATCTGAGAGGATAAGACCCTTAGGGTTTCTGGCCAAAACAGAAAGAAATGCTATTTTACATTCACTCTAAACCATCAGGACCCAAAAAATGACCAAGTAAGTCTTGGACTGGGACCTACTGTTGACCTTTCAATGAGAATCAGGGTGATTTGAGTTGAGGAACTACATGAAGTACTGGGGATACAAAGACAAACATGAAACTGTATTCCTTCAAGGAGCTTATATCAGAGGAGAAACAACAAGCACAGATTAAAAATGTATACAATTAGACACAAAATAAATGTGAATTAATTGGCTTGGGAGATGCACTTGCTGCTGAAAGGAATCAGGAAAGGATACATGCAGCTAGGAGATGCCAGGAGAGCTGAGGTTTTTTGTTTGTTTGTTTGTTTTTTATTTTATTTTTATTTTTTTATTTAAGCTGTTTATTTTCAAAACATATGCATAGATCATTTTTAGCATTTGTACTTGTAAAATCTTGTGTTCCAAAATTTTCCCCTCCTTTCCTTCCCCCCTTTCCCTAGATGGCAAGGAATCCAATATATGTTAAACATGTGCAATTCTTTTATACATATTTCCACAATTATCATGCTGCACAAGAAAAATCAGATCAAAAGGGGGGAAAATGAGAAGGGAAACAAAAAGGAAACAAACAACAATAAAAAAGGTGAAAATACTCAGTTCCCACAGCTCTCTCTCTGGGTGCAGATGTCTCTCTTTATCACAAGACCATTGGAACTGGCCTGAATCATCTTGGAGAGCTGAATTTTGAAAGAAATAAAGGACACTAAGAAATGGAAATGAGAACTGAGTACATTTCCGGGATGGGTCGAAGGAAGGAACTCATTTTGGGCATGGGAGGGCAGCCTGTGCAAAGGTGCAGAAAAAGGAGACAATGTCGTTTACAAAGAAAGCTAGAAGGCTGGTTTATCCAGACTGTGAAGGTTGTAAAAAGAAGTATTGGAAAGGCAGGCTGGGGCCAGGCTGGGAAGGTCTTTTCAAAGCAAGCAAATGAATTTCTATTTGATCCTCAGGGCAGTAAGAAGCCATTAGACTTTATTGAGCAGGGGAGGGACATAGTCACACCTGTATATGAAGTTTGTGGCAGCTGTGTGGAGAATGGATTGGAAGAGAGAGAGACATAAGCTATGGTAATAGTCCAGGTAAGAAATGATGATGACCTGAACCAGATTGTATTAGTAGAGAGAAGGGAATGGATGTGAGAGATGTTGTAGAGGAAGAAACAACTTCAAGATCTGTCAATTGGCTAATTATGTGGGGGTGAGAAAGAACATGAAATCTAGAGAGACTCTGAGTTTGTGGTTGTGAACCTGAATTCCTGGAAGGATGAGAGAACCCTGAGGGAAATAAGGTACTACTCTATTACTACTAGCTAACATTTATATAATACTTAAAGTTTATAAAAATAAAATTTAAATACAAAATTTATCTCATTTATATCTTGACAACAGCTCTGGGAGGGAAGATCTATTATTATTTTCATTTTACAGATAAGGAAACTGAGGCAAACAGAGGTTTAAGTAGCTTTCCCAGAGTCACAGAACTAAGTGTATGAGATAGGATTGCAAGGCTTCCTGACTCCAAGTCCAACTATCTAGCCATCCTTCCTGGCTGTCACAGGGTCCTACAAGTAAAAGCTCTTCCTGCTAATGTCCAATGTCAAGCTGAGGACAAGTCAATGACAATCCTTTCTGGTAAGCTTTCTACCCATGGATAGATGCCTCATTCCTTTGAACTTTATATAACCTCCCTACCACTTATCAGGATTTTGCATATATTAACCTGATAATTCTGATAAACCATTTCATGTGTACATCCTATCTCTTCATTAAAACCATAAATTCCTTAGGAACAGGGCCATTGTCTTATATTATTTGGTATACTCTCCAATAATAGGTGTGCAGTGTAAATTCATTGAATTTCCATGAAAAGTCCCATTGGAGCCTGCTTATGCTTATTATGTAGCTTTTTATTTGTAGAACCTAGAAATCTAACCCATTCATTCACTCAGCAACATTTATTAAGCATGCAAAGAACTATGTTCACTCTTTAGAGAAATACAGAGATAAAGAGGGCCTGACTCCTGACTTCGTGGCACTCATAATTTATTCTGGGTGGGAGAATTACATGCACACAAATAGGTAGTCATGGCATTCCCCTCCTATTCAGAGAATGTAGAATTCTGACACACTTACCCTGATAGTATGAATGGCTGGGGAACTCACAAAACTTTTACTTTTTCTTCCTACAGTCCAAGGCTTACAGTCATGATTCTTAACGCATTCCTTATGTGAACATAAAGTATCTAGAGGCAGAAGAGACCTTAGAGATTCTTCAGGGCAAGCTGAGGCTGGCAAGGAAAACTAAGGACAACAAAGAGGGTTTCCTTTTTTATATACTAGGAAAGAAAGTAGGGTAAAAGATAGCATAAGACCATTGCTCAGGGTGGATGGGTCAATGGTAACTGACAATAGGGAAAAGGCAGAGCCCTTCAAATATCATTTTGCTTCTATTTTTTTCTGCCAAGGATAATGATCTTTGGACTGGAAAAATGATTAATAGGGAGCTGATTCTCAAGATAAGCAGGGAATGGTAAGAGAATGCCAGCCTGCCTTTGATGAGTTCAAGGTGTGGGGTCCAGAAGAATTATATCCTCAGGAACTGAAAGAACTGGTAAACATGACTACTGACCCTCTTGCTGTTGGTGATCTTTGGAAAAGCAGAGTGTGGGAGAGGAACCACAGCACTAGAGGAAAGCAGAGATCTTCCCAATTATCCAAAAGAGAAGAAGATTGGATCTGTAGATTATAGACCATCATACTTGATTTTGCCTCATGGCATAATTCTAGAACTTATTAATGGGATAATTAATGAACATCTAGAAAAGGGAGAAGTGATCACTGAAAATGATCATGGCTTCATCAAGATCAAGCTTTGCCAGGCTCACTTCCTTTTTTGACAATGTTATTAGACTGGTAGAAAAAGAAAACTCATAAAACTAGTTTACCTAGATTTTAATAAAGTAATGAACCCAGACTCATAAACTCTTCTTGATATGGGGACTGATTGGAATCCTGAGGAATAGCTGAACCCCCCAAATCATCATTAATGGCCGGATATCATCCTGAAAGGAGACCTCTAGTTCCAGAGAGTTTTGCTTGGCCCTGTACCATTGAACATATTTGTCAGATTATTTGGGTAAAGGAATAGATGACTTGGTTGTCATATTTATAGCTGACACAAAGCTGGGAAGTATAACTAAGTCAAATCACAAAGAAAAAAATTAGAAAGGTAATAATAAGCTAAAAAATTTAGATGAATCTAAGAAAATGAAATTTAATGGATATAAATATAAAACTTTACATTTGGGTTCAAAAACATCCTATCTATATGTGCTAGATAGTGAGACAGTAGGTCATCTGAAAAAGAACTAGAGGTTCTAATAATCTGTTCAAAAACTAATTTCATTAAGGGCAGAGGCTACTTCCTCAGTACCATTTCTTCAGACTTAGTAAAGTATAAGCAGATACAATTTTAAATTTTTAACAAATGCTTATTGAATTGAATGGCCTATTATGAAAGTCCAAAAAGTAAATGAGATTTTAGTTTGTTTAGGCATTCAGGACTAAGAAAGTATAGTTTCATTATATTTCTCTTTAGATTATTATGTTCACTTGTACAAAAATGTTTGTAGTAGCTCTTTTTGTGGTAACAGGGAACTGGAAATTCAGTTGATGCCCATCATCTGGGGAATGGCTGTATAAATTATGATATATGAATATAATGCGATATTATTGTTCCATAAGAAATGATGAGTGGGCTGATTTCAGAAAAGTCTAGAAAGACTTAAATGAACCAATGCTGAGTGAAGTGAGAAGAACCAGGAGAACATTATACACAGTAACAGCAATATTATGTGATGATCAACTATGATAGACTTAGTTCTTCTCAGCAATACAGGGATTCAAGACAATTCCAATAGATTTGGGATATAAAATGTCATCTGCGTCCAGAAAGAGAACTAGAGATATGGATTGAAGCATGCTGCTTTTACCTTTTTGTTTGTTTTTTTCTTTCTTGTGAGTTTTCCCTTCTATTCTGATTTTCTTTCACATTATTAATATGGAAATATATTTAAAATTATTATTCACATAATTGTTCATATGTATTGGGGACAATGGAGGTAAGGAAAAAAGGAGGAATAAGTTGAAGGAAATCTTACAAAAATGAATGTTGAAAACTATCTTTACATGTAATTGAAAAAATAAAATACTATTGAAAAGTTTAAAAAAAGATTATTGTATTCAGTTTGAAGTGTCATATTTTCAAAAAGATATTGATGGAGAATGTATAGAACAGGAAATGAAATAGTCAAAATCCTACACTTGAAGCCTTAATTAAGAAAATGGGAGTGACTGATCTAAGAGAAGAGTAGACAACAATCAGTGTAATCTTCAAATATTTAAAGTGCTATCATCTGGAAGAGTTAGACTTATTCTGATCATACCCAGAGGGCAGAACCAAGACTAATGGGTGAAAGCTGCAGCAAAGTGAATTTATACTTGACAAAAGGGGATAGAAATATCCCAAAATGAAATGGGCTACCTTCATGATAGAGGCCTCTTGTTCATTGCAGTTATTCAAACAATGGTATATAACTACTTGTTGAGTATGTATGGTAGAAAAGTTTCCTGTTTAAGAAAAGATTGAACTAGTTGGTTTCTAATATTGTGAACAGGGATTGTTCTTTATACTTGTAACTGTAGAATCTGGCACAGTGCCTAATACATGGTTGGTGCTTAATAAATGTCTGTTGCTTGACTGACCCCCTCAAAGTCTAATCTGTGATTTTGTCCAATCCTATCATTTTACAGATAAGGGGATTAGGACACAGAGAACTGAAGTCACTCTCCAAGGTGACCTTAGTATTAAATGGTTAGCCTTGGGATTTGAATTAAGACCTTCCAGAGTCTAGGTCTGGCACTCTCTCTCTCTCTCTCTCTCTCTCTCTCT